>PVIJ01017851.1:0-28117 GCA_004024925.1 Scalopus aquaticus | reverse complement strand
CCTTGGGCCCCCCCGCTCACCAGGACAGGAGCCTGGGGTGGGGACACTAGAGCAATTGCACGGGGGCGTTGGCGTGGCCACTTTGGGGTAGAGGGGGGCTGGCTGGCCTGGTGTGATCAGGACTTTGGAAATCTAGGAAAATGCTCAGATCCTCCACTTCACGCAGAACATCCGTTTCGTGTTTACCTCCGCCCTTGAGGGCGGACATGCAGTCGGACGGGGGCACAAAAGCTGGGAATTGAGTTCCGGGGACAGTGCCACATGCGCAGCATCCGGGCACTCTGCCTGCTGGCTCGCTGGATGATCTCAGAGCAGGCAGGGACATAGGAGCCCTGGAGCACTCGTGAGAAATGAGGCTCCCAGGTTGCAGAAGGCCACGTGTGTTTGTGTGTGTGTGTGTGTGTGTGTGTGTGTGTGCACGCATGCACATGTGCACGCACCAGCCACAGCCACCTGGGGCCACCAGGCAACAGTCAACCCGGAGTGGGGGCAGGTGTCCTGGCCTCTGCCCGCAGCGGCCCCAGCCAGGCCTCCCCGGGAAGCCACCAGCTGAGAGCAGCCTCGGGGTGCGCCTCACCCCCAGCGGCTGGAATCTCTCCCTAGGCCCAAAGAGCAGCCCATCTGCCGCAGTGGACACCTCACTCCTCCTGCTGCACCAGGACCCCCTGAAGCCCCGGCCCCCACCAACCTTCTGGATGTAGCCGCCGAAGTGCATCATGTTGGACAAAGCCTTCTTCTTCCGGGCCTCATCCTCGGCCTTCCTTCTGTTCTCCTCCTCCTCTCGCCGGGCCCGCTCTTCCTGGTGCGGAGGCAGGAAGAAGAGGGCAAATTAGGGGTGGGGGCAGGAAGCCCATTTCTGGGTTGAGCTGGAGGCCTTCAGGAGGGAGCTGAGTTGGGTGAGAAGCTCCCTGAGACGATCCCAGCCTGGGGCCTGGCACACAGTGGGGCGACTTTTGTCTATTGACCGAGTGGAGACTCGCTGCTGAGTGAATGAGGACCCCTTCCTCACTGGGAGGGTCCCCTCACCCCTCCGGCTGCCAGCGCCCCAAGAGCCTGTTGCTTTGGAAGCGCCTTCAGCAGCAGCACCGCAGGACGAAGACGCTGGAGCCCCCAGTTCCCAGGGAGCCCGCGCCGGGCGGAGCGGGGCCGGGAGGTCTTGAGCGCGAGGCGCCCAAGCATGCAGCGCTTTCAGCCTGGCCCGTGCATCATCTGGGCCAAAGCCCGGCCCAGCTCATGGAGTTTGCTGACTCTTGGCTGAGTCCGTGTCCGTGAAGAGAGAGAGGCCGGGGCCTGGGGTCTGGGGGCGCGCGGGGGCTCCCTGAGCCCGGCTGGGTCACTCACAGCCAGGCGGGTCTGGCGCTCCTTCTCCCGCTCGTTCCGGATGCGCTGCTGCTCCGCCCGCTCTGCGCGCCGCTTCTCCTGCGGGAAAGACGCGAAGCGTGGGGCTGCCACGGGGACCTGGAGTCATCAGGGTGCGGGCGCCAACCAGGAACGGGGCAAGCGAACCCGGGCCTGGAATGCACTTCCTCCGAAGGCTCCTGCTTGCGGCCACTCCACGGACAGGTGCAGAGACAGCCACCCCGGAAAACACCTGCCAGCACGCCAGGCCTCGGCCACGGCCCTCGCTGGACTCTCTTCACTGTGGGATCGTCTTCAACAATTTGGAAAGTGCCAGGCAGGCTTCCCCCGTCCCCACACCGCTACCCCGTCTCCACCCTGGCAGCTGCTGGGTGCTTGGACAGGTGGCCCCGACCCAGCTGCCAGCCGGAGTGGCAGGCCCAGGGACGACACGCAGCTGAGCCATCAAGAGAAGCCGGACAGGACCCGGGAGCCCCAAGGCAGGGCCTCGGGAGCAGTTGGAGCAACAGGGGCCCGACGGAGGGCCCACTTCTAGCAGCGTTGGGGGCTCCAGGGAAGGCTGCCTGGAGGAGGTGCTTGAACACACAGAGGGATGCCAGAGAGGGGGCTTAGCAAATGTTCCCCGGGGGGACTGAACACCCACGATTCTGTCTTTGAGAGAAAGGAGCTCCTCCTCCTCCTTCTTCCTATTCTCAAAGTGAGCCTCGATCAGCGTCTGCAGCTCGTTCAGGTCTTTCTCCATGCGCTTCCGGTGGATGTCCTGGGGGAGCACCACAGGTCAGAGGTGACTTCACCCAGGAGTTCAGGGCAGAGATGGGTGAATAGAAACCACCTTCTCAATGTAAAGAGGCTGTGCAGTGCCAGGGGTGGGGCCTGGCCCCAAAAAGGGCAAATGTGGGCTGAACCCAGAGATTCCAGCCTGACCCGTGGGGATACCAACGCCTGCAGCCTCCCCTGCCCACAAAGTCACAAGGTCTCTCCCTTGGGCCCCCTTGAGTCCACCCAGATAGGGCTGCCTCCCTGAAACCAGTGCTCACATCAAAGTCCACTCTCTCTCCGTCGGGGATCTTGGGTGGCACAAAGTTGGGCATGAAGGGTCTATTGGAAAGAAGGAGTCGCCGGCATCAGCACTGCCCTGGACCTGGGAGGTTGAGGGCCCTGGGGCTGGGAGGGCCCTTTCCCGCGGCCTCCGGCACAGCTAGCCCCAGCCACGACCTTGCTGTGCTGTCCCGGCCCAGCTCACCCTGGGAACACCCACAAGCCTCTCACCACGCGTCACTTCTGCTCACAACGTACTACGCAGCATGCACCGTTCACCTCATTTCAGAAAGCTGAGGCTCCGGCTCAAAACCGCACAGTGAGGGAGGAGAGACTTGTCTGAATCGGTCGCTGGGGTGGCCCCGCAGAAACTGCCCCGAACCCTTTCCCGCAATTTGGCTCCTGACCCAACACATCCTTGCTATGTGGCACCGACCCAGTGGGCACTGGTCCTTGGTTTCCCCATCTGCCCTCAGACCTGCGTGGAGCTGAAATGAGACACTGCAGAGGGAAGGTGCGGCCCCAAAGAAGGAGCTGGGATGGTCCCTTATGGTCTGGGGTGGTTCAGGATGTCACCCAGCGGGGCAGAAACCTGGGCTGCACTAAGGCGCCATCTGCTGGCAGATGCAGCACCAACAATGGGAAACCTTGGCTGGCTCCTCCCACACCAGCACCCACAGCCTCCTGGTGGTTTTCTGTGTGGGGGACCAAGTACCTCAGCCCATCCCTTTGCAACTCATTGAAGCTGCTTGCCTAGGCTGGCATGGTTTCATTGCTGGCTCCCCCAAATTCTCTTCCTTTTTCTCCCAGGACCAGCCCCAGACACAAAAGTAGGTTTTCTAACCATCTGTGGATAGGAGAGGGTATCTGCCCTGTGCAATGACCCAGCTCTTTCCTCTAGGTGGGCATAGTGCTGGCCGTGCCAGGTGTGTAGGTAGTAATGGAGTGTGGGGTGGATTTCATCTCCTGCTCTCTCCATCAGGCCAGACCTTTGTGCAGTACACAACCTGTACAACTGTACAGGGCAGTCTGTGCCCCACACACTCCTAGTCCACACCCACTGCGAGGATGTCCTGGTCATCCTCCCCCGCTGGCCCCTGCTCCCAGGGCTTCACATCAGGAGTATCCACTCACCTGGGCTTGGGTTTGGACTCCTCCGCTGGGCCATCTGGGGAGGAGAGAAGAACATGGCCACAGGGTCCAGAGGCCCCAGATGTGGACCCAGCTCTGCCCCTCACAAGCTAGACACCTGTGGGCTCCACTATTTGTCAGTACAGTAGTCCCCTACAGCCTGGGGGTCCCTGCCATGGCCTCCTGGGGCCCCAGATCTCCTCCCAGGTCTTCCTTCCTTGCTCCCCCCAGGACTTCCTGTAGCCACAGGCCCAGGAAGCCGATGGCATGATTCCAGAGCCCCGTGGGGACGCCTCCCCTCCAGAGACATAACTAGGACCCCGGGGCCCCGGCAAAGGCTGCAGTGTGGCAGTAGCCACAGCAGTGACCTACCACAAAGACCCACAGAGCAATTTTGCCTGAGCTCCAGGGAGCCACAGGTGTAGAGGTGACTCCTGGGCACCCCACCGAGCAGGGGCCAGGACACTCGTCCCCTCTCCCACTGGGCCCATGGAGCTGCTTCTCCAGGAGAAGGGCAGAGGATTCGAGACCACCATCCAAAACCAGCACCACCAAGGGATCTCTCCCCCCCAGCCTCTCTCCCACACCCCCCCAGGGGGGTCCTGTTGGCAGTCTCCCCCCAAGGTGCTTGAAGGGGTGCCTTTGTCACCCCAAATCCTTTCTCTCGATGTCCAGCAGTCCTCACCTTCATCGTCTTTAGCTTCCTCTTCTTGTGTGTCTCCTAAACAGAACAGGATAAGTTAACAAAGATCTTTCTTCTGAGCCCAAGTCCCTCTGCCAAGGGCCAGCTCCCCCTCCCCATCCAGGGCCTAACCAGAGTGCACCCTGCTGGGTTATGGGGTCAGGGAGCTGTCTGTCACACACCATGTCCACGTCCATGCAAAGGAGCACATGGTTCTGGTTCACGGGTAGGACAACTGCAGGTTAGGCCCCGGCCCAGCACCATTGCACAGATCAGAGAGAATGTCCCAGAGGAGCTCTTTGCACAATGGTAATGGCTCCAAGAGCTCTTGACACCATGGAAGGCCCCGTGCACCCTGACCCCAGAGCCTTACCTTCCACGTTGGTCTCCTCAGCCTCACCTTCAGCTTCACCTTCGGCCTCTTCTTCTGCTACCTCTTCCTGCTCTGGAGAAGTAAACCAGACACAGTGAACAGCCAAGACCTGCTGGTACTAGCAGCTAGAACAGAGGGGATGGGGATGTCCAGGTTCAATGCAGGGGGCTGCTCAGTTCCGGAAATCAGCAAACTATGTTTGACTCAGGACCAAATCTGGCCCCCAGACTGTGACTGTAAATGATGTTTTATTGGAACACAGCCACAAATGTTCATTGACGAATGACCTTTGACTGCTGCAACAACAGAGACGAGTAGTTACAACTCAGACTGTGCGGCCCACAAAACCTCAACTATTAAAACCTGTCCTTTTCAGAAACAGTCTGCTGGCCCTGGGAAACCTGGTCAGAAGGGCATGAAATTGTTTTGTTCTAAACCTGCCTCCTTGGAAGTTTGGGGACAGAAGTGGCCCTTTCCCAGGATGGAGACCTGATCTCTACTAGTGTAATGAAGGGCCAGCACCCCGAGGCAGGAGGCCTGGGTTAGGGTATGGTGGGTGTTGTGAGCAGAGAAGGGCAGGCTCAGCAAAACCCACTGCTGGGGTTGGGGGGAGTCGCTGGCTCTCTCTGACTTAGCTGTCTTTTCTCTAACAGCCTCCCCACCCCACTGCCCCACTTTCCTCCCAGCAACCGAAGCATGTGCCCTACTCAAGGGGAGGTGTCAGGGAAGCTCCTGTCCTGGACCCTGTCACTCTAAGGACACTTTTCTGTAGCTAAAAGAAACCAAAGAGCAAGATAGTGGGGTGTTGATCTGAGTATCCAGAGGGCCGGCAGAAGTTTCCGTCTTCATCGTCTGACATACGTGACCCCCACAGTGGTCAAGTGAGACAGCAGAGGGCTCTGCTGGGCAAGTACTTGGTGGAGGCCTCCAGCAGAGGGAGGGGAAAGGCCTCGGACTGGAAGGAGCCCACAGGTGAGAACCCTCGGCCCACTCTCCCTGCCCCATCCTCCTGTCCCTCTTCTGAGTTGCTCTGAGGCCTGGACACGCCTCTTCTTTGATTCCTACAAAAGCCTTGCCTCAAAGAAGACCCTTCTAGAATGGTGAGTAAGGACAGGATGGCAAGGATATGTCCGGTTGTGGGGTCCACCTTCAGGCCACCCTGTTAACACCTCTCCCCCCCATCTGATGTTTCACTTCTTGTACACTCCCCCCATCAGAGACCACACAACACCCCAATGACAGGGCACCCACTGCCTTCCAGGGCCACCCACCCATCATGGCACATCACTGACGAAGCTCCTTCAAAAATGAAACCCTGGTCTGTGTCCCTGGCCCCTGTCCTAGCCCCAGACACCCCGGCCCACAAGGCGCCGTTGAGGCAGACATCACGTCCTCTCTGCTCTGGCCACTTCCGGATCCCCAGCCGCTCAGCAGAGCACTCTGCCACCGGGGCCTCGTCCCTGACCACCCTGCCTGGGAGCTGCCCGGCTCAGGCGTGTCCAGCTCGGAACACAGGTGGGGGCAGAGCCAGCCACTCATCCGGACACACGCGGAGCAGGGTGGGCGACAAGCCATCTGCCCGCCGCACCCCCCACCCCTGCCCAGGGAAGGATGGGAGCCGGGCAAGGCGCAGCAGCCCAAAGACACACAGAGAAGAGCTCGGAAGGGCAGGCTCTGAGGCAGGACGTGCTGGCGCAAGCCCCACCGACTGACGCTGCCCCACCCCCTACCCCCTTCCAGAAGGGGCTCTGAGGACAGCAGGGGTGGGAAGCACAACAGAAGCGCGGGCTGTACTACCGTCGTCTTCGTCCTCTCTCCAGTCTTCCTCCTCTGAGGTTCAGGCAGTGGCAGCGGCGAAGGGGAGAAGCGAGACAGGTTAGTCTGGGCGCAGAGGGGCAGCGGCAGACGGGGCCAGCAGCGTGCGGTGTGCCCTGCGGGACTCAGGCCCGCTGGGTGCCCATTCCCCAGCTGCTACCGTAGCTCCCTGAACAGCCCACTCCTCAGGGACCTGCCTGGGTCTCAGGGCCTCGTGAGTAAAAGGGGAATGCAGCTGACTCGGGCCGCGGAGGTTTTAGCCTCCTGGGTCCACTTACATGCGGGTCTTTTTCTCCACACAGTCTGTGAATTCGCAGACTCAGCCTGCGCACTCAGCGGGCCCACGATATGTTACATGTCTATTCGGCTGCAGGGGGTTCAGCTCCCCTACCCCCCACCTCGTCTCAGGGTCAACCGTCATTGCCCTCACTACACCTACTGAAGGCTTAGGAGCCCTGAGCTCGTAGGGCACCAAGCGGGGCCTGGCACGAGGGAGCAGTCCCCCAGGGGTAACTGGCCGCTCCTGCCGGCTTCTAGACAAAGGGCCTCTGCTCCCCTCTCAACACCAGAGGCCCCAAAGAGCAGACAGAGGAGCAATTCACTCCCGCTAGCGTCCCCCACGCCAACCTGAAGCATCCTCTTGGACATGACCCAAAACCCCTGCCGCTTGCAGGATCGCGGCTCGGAAAGGCCCCCTGGAGAACCAGAGCCGGGAGCTTTGGCTCTGTCTCCGGCCACTGGGGGAGACCCGGCTCTACGCACAAGGAAGCAGCTGCACCCAGAATGCATGCCCCAAGAACACCTATAGCAGTGGGCTCCCTCTCACTCCTGGGGGAGGTGACACTGGCTTGCACCCCCACGGGCTTAGAGGGCGTGCACGGCTTTGCCGCCTTGGTCACCCGCGGCCAGGGGCACAGCTGCGTGGGAGGCAGCTGTCAAGCGAGCAAGGCAGATGCGACATTGACCTGGGGGGAGCTCGCAGCGGGGAATTTTCTCGTTAATTCACAGCCAACCTCTGCCGCGGGTAGCAAGCGGTCTGGGCCCCCAGCCAGGGGCCTGCACCTCACACCTCCTCCAAAGTGCCTATTGTCGTGAGCTGGCAAAAGCCCCCTAACAAAGGAAGGCCCATCACACTGAGAGTCTTGTGCGGGGAGCACAGCAGGAGTTGGGGTTAGAGTTTTAATTCAAACTTATTTCAAGCAGCTCTGAAGCGATTGGAGCTCCTGGGAAACCAAAGGGAGCCCCGTGGCCTCTCTGCTTCTCCTGGGAGCTCTCTTGTGACGCTGCTTAAACCAGGCACCCCTGAACAGCCTCAAATGTGCAAGAGGTCCCCCATTTTCCCTAGAAGACACGGGAAGCAGGACCAGGAGCTACTCCCCCCACCCCGGCTCTCTCCCTGGACCTCCATGGTGTCCTCCCCCTAATGTCCACACCCCCGTTGAAGGGGTACTTCTGAGCATTTGTGGGCCCGCTAAGAGGCGCTTCCGTCCTGGCTGGGGTGCAGGAGCAGAAGTGCTGAGAGCATTTCTGGGCCATTTGGGCCGGGTGGGGGCTGAAGGGGAGCCTCTTCATCACTCCTGCGTCAAGCACTCAGGAGGAAGGGGAGGTCGGGGTGCTCGCTGTGAGAGCCGGGCATGCTGGGCAGCGCAGCTGTGGACACACGGAAGAGCGGGAATCGCCAAGGCCTATGGTCAAAATGGACCCACCTGGCAGTAATAAAAACAAAGTGTTCCTGCTAAATAATTAATTTCCTATTCAGAATCTTACTTGAAAAATTACAAAATTGATGGTGTTTATGCCTGGCAGTGGTATTATGGTCATTCTCAATAGCTGTATTTTAGAGACACATACTGAAATCTCGAAATGAAATGACATGATGTCTGGGAATTATCTTGGATCCTTGCTCCAAATCTCTTCTTAATCTGCTTCTTTTACTTGCATTTAAAACTTTTCCAGGTAAAACAAAATTAGAGAAGAGGAAAGCAAATCTAATATTTGGAAAAAGTGGTGATGGTGTTTGAACAAAATGGTGGAGTAGAGAGAGCTTTAAATTTTCGCCTCAATAGCTGAGCAAGTCAGGTTCAGACAGATTCCGCTCAGGAGCCGAGGGGGTGGCAAGATCTTTGCCGGCTGAGAGGGAGGGGACAAGCGGACAGACTAGCTGTTTCCCAGGGACCCCAGCAAGACTGGGTCGCAGGGACAACTCCTTTCTGACGCTCCGCCCCCAGGCCCATGTACCTTCCACAGCTTCTTCTGTTCAGAGACCGTCACAGCCCGGGAGAGAAGAGAAGAGATGGGTCAGTTCCAAAGCAGGCTGTCTGTCTTCCAAAGGAGTAGAGGTGTGTGCTTACCTTCCTGCTCCCTGCAGAGCAGAAGATGCCGTCAAGGAGGCACAAGCTCACAGACGGACACACAGACACACAGGCACACACAGACACATGCACACACACGCAGACACACACACACACACACAGACTGGAGAAATCCCACTTATTTTCTGCATTGCCTAATGGAGTTCGCCCTCCCCTTCAGGCAACCCTGAACCCCCCTGCATCCTGGTGCCTCAGGGCACAGTGCCCTGAGAAACTGCCTCAGCCAGCTTGGTTCCTGAGTTCTGCAAGTCACCTCTGAGCTCCCCCAGCCTGTACCCCTTCTAGAAAGTCCTCCCACTCTCTTCTTTCTATATCCAAACCCTGTTTGGTAAGTCCTGCCTCCTCCAGGCAGCCTCCCCTGACTGCTGCAGCCCCAGAGGTCCCCTCCTCCATCTAGCACTACGGACAGCCTGTCCCCTGATGGGCTCCAGTTAGCTCATGGCTTCGGACACTTCACATCTCCACAGACAAAGAATTGGTTCTGGGAAGGCAGGAGCTGTGCTTGCACCTCCGACCACTCCCCAGAGAGAGTGTGGGATTGGCTGGCGGTGACCCAGCCCCCGACACCTGCAGGCCATCCCCAGCACAGGAGAGTGGAAAGGGCACCCTCAGGAGGGTGACCCCTGGTGGGTGAGAACTGAGCTCTGGTGGGGTCCCACGGCATGATCAGCTGTATCTGCTGGGCAGTCACTGAATCCTTCTAGATCCTTTATCAGGAGCCCTGCTCTGAGTTCCTCTGCTGCTGGCTTGTCTCCTGGCCGGGGGCGGGGGTGGGGGGGCTACCTTGCTGACCTCAGCAGCTGAACCTGTTACTCCCTAACGTCCCCTAGCCTATGGTTAGCCTGGGGTCCCCAACCCCAGACAAGGAAATGAAGGGGGCCTCTCATCTGGTGCCCAGACAGGCGCAGCCATGCCCCACCTGGGGGGCTCCTGGGCCAGGTGGGCAGAGGGCAGCACCCCAGGCAGGACGCTCCGGGTACTCACTGTTCATACTCTTCCAGGACCTCTTCCTGGTCAGACATGGCTTCTGCGGGCCCTCGGGAGAGAAAGACGTCACTGTGAGCCGGAGGGCCAGCCGCGGCCCTCAGCCCGGGAGGACTCAGGCCAGAGCGCTGGGAGGCAGTGTGCCCCCTGCCGCAACCTGCAGTGTGGAGCCGGCCTCTGCCTCTCGACGGGGTACAACACCCACCCCACAGCAAGACCATGGTCAGCACCCACTTCACTGGTCCCAAAAGAGCAGATTTTGGCATTTCAGCGTTTGGGTCAAAAACAGTGACTCTCAGAAGCGTGCTTCTAAAGCTCCTATCCTTCAAAGGCTGACGGGCGTTCAGGCAACATTGCTGCCAGCGCGCCCCCTCAGTGCCTCCTGTGACACCCCACCAGCTCAGGGGGGCTTCCAGGGAGCTTTCCTCAGGGGGAAAGACCAGTTCACATGACTCCATCCACACGAGCTTCCAGAAATGACAAAAGTGTAAATGGGGCAGAGTGAGAGATAAAAGGGAGTAAGAGTAATCGCTGAGGCTTTGGAGCCCGTAGCTGATCCCACATGAACTCACACAGGTTAAAATGGTGCTGAATTTCACACACACACACACACACACACACACACACACAGAGTACAAGTTAAGGGGGGACCTGAATAAGGTCACGGATTGAGACTTGCGCGGGTGTGAGCGCTGGGGAAGGGGCAGCTCACACAGGGCTTGTCATTTCTTATAAGCACAGGCGGATCTATCATTATCTCCATAAAAATTCCTCTTAATAATGAAGAATTATTAAATTTAGTATTATTGAATGTATTAAATGTATTTTATAAACTTTATTAAAAATTTTAATAAGTAAAAATTCCTCTTAATAAAGTCTCCTCAGGCAACTCGGATTGAGAGGCCCCAGCTGTGATGCAACAGACAATCCAGACTCAACCTCCTCCCTTGTGCAAGTCTTTAACACAGTGCAGAGAAGACCCTCATCTTCTCTGTTTGGGTGTCTGCACTGCGAAGACACAGGGCACCGCCTGGCTGCGGGGACCCTGGCATGGGCCAGGCGACATGGTGGCCGTGGAAGGCACCGCACTTGCCAGGTCTCACTGAGCTTCCGTGTCATTACAGCAGCCACAGGGAGGGGGGAACGAGCAGGCACTTGAGTGTGACTAATCAGAGTTTAAATGCTGGCTCCATCTCACCTTGCGTGTGACCCTGCAGAGGCCACCCAGCCTCCCTCCACCTCCCGTTCCCCTGCCTTGAGGCTTGGCGCTCTGTGGCTGCCTGGCCAGAGGAAGCCCCAGGTGACAGTCTGTGACCACTGGCCGTCCTGTGCACTCACCACCCTGGTCCTAACAGCAGGCTGACCGTTGTGGGGAGGGGGCCTGCATCCCAGAGGGCAGCCACACCAATTACACTCGTCAGGCCTGAAGGTGGGGAAGGGGAGAGGCTGAGGCCAGAGGTTCCACTTGGGAGACAGTCCAGAACCAGGATGTGAAATCCTAAGGCCCCAGTGTGCTCACACCCAAAGACCATTTGCTTCCACAGACTCCCCCGTCACATAACTGCCTCACAGACAAGACCATTTTTTCGAGAGAGAAAACATAAACAAGAGAAACCAGAAGGAATACTGTCCATGAGGTCATAAGATCTGGGCTGAAAATCCAACTTCTGCTGTGTGACCAAAACTAAGTCACTTAACCTCTCGGGGCTTCAGTTAACTGATCGAGAAAATAAAGGAGCTTCAAGTTTCAGTCTTAAGGACACAGTCGCTGAGTATCTGAGGATCGTAAACCCCATTCCCCAACCCTTGTCCTCAACATTCACTTGGAATCTTTTTTCTATCCCAAGCTGTCAGCTCCATCCCCCCAAGAGAGCTAGAAGACAGGGGAGGAGGAAAGAGGAACTGGGGTGAGGAAGGAGGAGGCAGTAGGTAGCTTCAGCCTCCCAGATCCTCCAGAGAAGGAGGACATGCCTTGAAGACATGGGCCAGAGGACAATTTGGGAGGTCAATGCTCCCGCTGCACTAGGCCAAGAATGTTCTTTGAAATTCCTGACATTCCAGGCAGCCGGCCCCAAATAGCTCTTCAGCCCAGCAAGGGAAGCTGAGAAAGCAGGAGGTGTTGCTGCCTCCACCAGTCCCAGCACAGAGCAGGCCTGTCCCCATGGACATGTTGGGGTGAAGGGGGGCAAGGGTCACACTTGCAGGGCCTGGGTGGCAGCTAGACTCAGGGATAAGACCTGGGGAGCCAGCAGTTGAGCCCACACCCCTGAAAGAGCCTCCAGTGGGTTCTTGAGCCAGTGCTGCTCAGCCTGGCCAGTGGGGCCAGGCCTGGGCGGCCCTGGGGAGGCGGCCAGAGACCACCACCTGCTTGGGGTGTCTGGCCTTTGTCAGGGCCACAGGACGCCCTCTGTTTCTTGGGGATGAGAACCGGACAACCAGGGCCCGATGGCACCACAGCCTGGATCTGCTCTCTGGGGCCCAAGAGGGACCCGCTGGGCCAGGACTGAACCCCAGTCTGGGTTCTGACAGTCTTGCTTCTGCCCCAGTCTTGCTTCTCACTGCTGCTCCCGTCCTGGCATCCCCGCCAGCATGTGGTCCATCCAGGGACCAAGACCTCCATTACCAGCAGCCTCACCCCGAGGGGACACAGGCTGACTTGGGATCAAGGGGCCAGGCCCCTGGAAAGCTGGTCCCCACTGTCTGCTCTCCCCCTTCAAGCATCCTGCCAAGCCTTACCTCAGAACAGGAGGTGCCTACAGGGCCTCAGGTGTCTGCTCAGCTTGGGCAGGACTGGGGGAGGGCGGGGGCTGGAGAGGGCTTTAAGCAGCAGGCGGGCTGGGCCAGGGAGCCAAGCCCTGCCCTGGGAGGAACTTGCAGCAGGGGGCATGGGAGGGGGGACACATGAGGGGTGGGAGGCACCGTGGGGAGGGGTGTTGGCTGCTATTTGGGCGGGTGCCAGGGACAGGGATAAAGGGACAAGGACCCCACGCCTTATAAGCCCATGTGCTTGTCCAGTTGCTCAGACGCTATTTAAAACCAGAGCAGATATGCGGGGACACGCAGGGAGCTGGCCTGTCACATAAGCCAGCTGTCCCTCTTGAGAGGCCTGATAAAGCGCATGCCAGAGCCCTGGCCTGAAGGGGGGGCATGGGGTCAGGCTGAAGGCCCCTCCAAGACCCTCCAGGAGCCTCGGGAGCAGGGTCAGGGCCAGAGGGGAGGCCTCATCTGAGCTCCAGGGCGATGAGGCTCAGGCTGCTGGCTGTGGGGTCTGTGGCCTCCGGGTGGGTCTCCTCCGTGACCCGAGTCATGGGACACGGCTCCTCCTAGGAGGGACTGTCCTGGACCACAAGCCAAACACAAGGAGGAACCACCATGGAGGTGTAAGATTTATGGACCCAAGTGGAGACAGAAGGGGAACAGGGACAATGAGAGAGAGGGACTGAGGCAGGAGGCAGGACCCTGGCAGGGGAGGGCCCCCTGAGACGCAGCCTGGCACGTCTGTCTGTGTAGGGTCCACTCATCGCACTTGTGGGAAGTTCCCTTAGAACAAGGGAAGGAGGGACCTCGGGCTGGGAGGGGGCTTCCTGGACAGGAAGGGGTCCCCGCGCCCAAGCCCCACACCCACACTGGACCAGAGACTCCAGATCTGCTGGGTGAGGGGGCTGGGGTTTGCAGAGTGTGGGGGAAGCAAAGCCAGCTGAGGGGGAGAAGCAGCGCGGGGTTGGAGGAGCCACAGCAGGACCTGGGCACGCTCAGGTGTGGATTGGGCAACCTTGTCCTGTTAGTATGTGTGCTGGAGAGGGTGGACCTGGGAATAGCCTGCCCCCATGTCCAGGGCGAGGCCCTCTCTCCCCCTCACCTCTTAATAAAGGGGGATCTATATTCTATTACTCACCTGCACAAAGAACTGATACTTGAGGTCCCTGCCAATAATTACAAAGGTAAAAAAATGGGTAAAGACATCAATTCCCACCAACCATAGAGAGACATTTGCTTTATCAATGTGTGAATGAATCAGCATGAAGGGGTCTGTGCAGCAGATGCTTCAGCAGCACAATGAATGAGCAACTGACTCACAATGTTACTCTGAAAAAGGAAGGGAGAAAAAAGAGCCCGTGCTGAGAGATGACTCCATGCCCGGAGTTTGATTATGAGCTGTCAAAGTTCGGATGAATGATAAATCAAATTCATGTATAACTTAATTATCATATTTTTGCATAAATATGATTCAGCAAAATAATGATTGTTTTCTAGATATTCACAAAACTTGCATTTTATTGACAGAAAACCCCTTTAACAGAAATGTTGCTTGAAATTTTTCAGGTACAGGACTGGACTCTATGAAAGCAGGAGTTTCTGGAATAGTCAACAACATTCCTAAGGTGTCTGTACAATAAAAGTGAACTGTGAATTTTATATCGCGTCAAACACGGATTTAGGTTGCATATCACAAAACAATTTTATCAAAGAGAATTTAAAATAATTTAATATAATATCAAAGTCACTATCACATGTCCTGGCCCTCTCTGTCTCCTTAAGCCATATTCTCTGTCCACATACAATTTAAGTGCCACTTGCCTCGTGTACACGATTTTGTTGTCTATATTATTCACAATTACCTATTTCTCTCCTGTCATAAATATTATGTCGGATATCAATATTTTAAATCCAAATTATTTAATATCAAGATTTTAAGCCCAAATTATCAAACTAAAGGTAAAAGTTGAAATAGTAAAAACTAGTCTGTCTTAAAGAACGTTCAAAGCTGGATCCTCTAGAGCCGGCAGCCCCACAATGCACAGCCCGCAGGGCGTGGAGGGAGAGCGTTGGTGCAAGGGGCCGAGGGCAGCACCTTCAGGAAGGTGTTTCTCTGGTGCCTGCTGAGGTTCGCCACAGGGGGCTGAATCACGTAACGGGTGCTTCAAATTGAGAACTACTACATCCTTTAGTACAGTGTGTGTGTGTGTGTGTGTGTGTGTGTGTGTGTGTGTGTGTGTGTGTGTGAGAGAGAGAGAGAGAGAGAGTGTGGATGTGCGTGCACGCATGAGCACACTCCTCTAAGGCAGGGAGACAGTGCAGGAGTCCAACACATAAAAATATACTTAAATTATTCATATGGACCTTGTGTCAACCTTGCAACACCGGCCACGTGAAAGAGTTCATCCACAGATTCAGCTGGATTTTCTGCGTAAAAAATCATCTCATCTGAATAATCGACAGTGTATTCTTTCCTTCCAGGCTCTGTGCTACCCCCTTTCCTCAGTGCACTGCTCAAAAACTGGCAGCACAGTGTCGGGGACTGGAGAGCAAGAAGCTTGTCCCGATTCCATTCCCAGAGAGAATACTGTCAAAATCTTACCATTGTTTGGGTTCCCTGTAGATGACCTTTTACAGAGTAAAGAAGTTCTGTTTTTCACTAGTTGGCTAATTTTTTTTCTATTTTTTTTTTTAATCACCACCAAAGGTGCTAATTTGGTAAGGGCTGGCATAAGAAAATAACACTGAGAGGCTTAAACAGCAGAAATGTATTTTCTCACAGTTCTGGAAGCCAGAGACCAAGATCAAAGACTGGTAGATTGAAGTTTTAGGAAGATTCTTTCTGTGTCCTCACCTGGCCTTTCCTCTGCAAGCACATCCTTGGTTGACTGCTTCTCCCCCTCCCTCCCTCTCCCCTTCCTCCTTCACCCCAATAATACACTCTGTAGTATGACATCATCAGCTCTATTTTTTGTATTTCCGGCTGTAGCTCCAGCATTCAGGAGCTGGAGCATCTTTCTTTTTTTTTTAATATTTATTTATTTATGCATACAAGAGCTGGGATGTAGGCCAGAGGTGTGGGGGGGGGGGGTGAGAGGATTCACCAGAGACAGAGTGGGGGGCAGAACAGGCAGATTGAAATACACTGCTCAGGGGAGCAGCAGGCGAGACAGGAGAGGTCTGCTGCGCCATGGGGGAAGCTCCCTGGCCGGGGATCGAACTCATGGTGCAGTGGCTGTGGACAGTTTCATAGTGCAACTTAACCTGTTGCACTACCAGGGAAGCCCTGGAGCATCTTTCCATTAAACTGTTATTCCATCCTGTTTCCCCAGATTAGTGGTTGGTTGTTTTAAAAGTCTTAATTTGTACATTGTTTGGAAATTACATTTTCATATCCCTTAAACATTCAAAAGTGTAACATATATATGACGTCTGAAAATAAAACAACACTTTTGGCATACTGTTTTTGTTTGTTAGTATATTCCTAACACGTGCATGTGATCAAAACAATCTCTGTCAGGGAAATTTCCTATGTACAAGTTGGAAATTAAGTTGACAGCTCAAAAGATGACTGGGTGCCACCTAGTGTTGGATTTCTGCAACTACCAACCTGAACCATTCAAAATGGCTATTAAAACCGCTTTGGTTCCCAGGTGCTGTGGTGGTGGGAGAATTATGGGAATCACACCTGAGGGGAGAAATCAAATATTGTACAAAAGTGAACAATGGTGTAAGAAAACAAAAAATAAACCAAAAAACCATGCATTTGGGAAATGCTTTCTCTTTGATATATTTATAGAGGCAAAATAATATCATGAATAGACTGTATGTGATCACAGAATTGTCTTAAAATACTCATGGGCAGGCCTCCTTGGTGGCCTAAGGGGTAAGTCTCAGTACTGTCACCGCTGCGGCCTGAGCTCAATCCCTGGCCCGGGAGCTGACCCACATGGCGCAGCAGACCTCTCCTGTCTCACCTGTTGCTCCCCTCAGCAGTGTATTTCAGTAAATCCACCTGTTCTACTTCCCACTCCGTCTCTGGTGAATCCTCTCACCCCCCGAAACTCTGACCTACACCCCAGTTCTAATGTGCAAAAAAAAAAAAAAAAAAAAAGGTCACAGGCTACTTAGATGTGAGAAACAGACCTAATTATGCTTGACTTCAAATGCAGATTTCTTCCTCCCTTACCTAAAGGGAAGAGACTGGAAGTTGCTGTGTAGTCAGTGGACTCCCCAGCCCGGGCAAGATCATAGACCAGGATGGGCGAGGGGCAAGCGGTGTGTCCAAAGTACTCACTGCCCTGCCGGGAGCGGCCAGGCAGGATGGACAGCAGTGCACTTCGATGCTGAGTGTTATGAAAGAGCAGAGCTTGGTCTCTTACCCAGATGTTCCTTTACATCCAAAGATCAGACTGGGTTTCACATTTCCCTTAAAGGGATTCAGTACTGCCAACTTTTAATAAACACAAATACTTTCAAAACAACTCAATCAGTTTTAACAAACTACACTCAAGCATTTTAATCTTGAACGGGTCACACACAAAATCCAAATGATCGATCCATTCTTGGAAAAGCCAGTCTGCTGACTGCTGGGTCCAGTTAAGACGTCGTCATGTCGTCATCTCCAGGGCCTTCAAACTGGGTTTCAGCCTTATCTCCGCGACCAGCTACGTCACTCCCATTTCCCATTACCCGGGAGCTGCCACATGGCCTCAGACTTCTGGCTTCGCCTGCACGGTATCGTAAATTCCAACATTACTCTCCTGGAGCTTATGCTCAAAGTATTCGCCCACACATTTTTCTCAGTTCCCCTTGGATGGGACTTAACCATCTAAACGCATCACGTCCGGCCACCTGTTCCCCAATAATGTGGTGACTGGAACATCCGTGTCCATCTTCTTTGAACATCAGCTCTCTCTTAGATTCACTCTCTCTCACACTCTGCATCGATTTATATCTCCTTTCCCTTTACTCCTGGACGTGGTGGGGACAGTCCCTTGAATTGCCCCAACTACCATCCAGGTGGCGGAGCTGTGATGACTTCCCGGGGCCGCTTGTCTGCAAGGAGGGCTCCCAACAGCCCTCCCAGGCACTGCTGTGTCTCTCATGATGCCACCAGCATAGGTGACCACGTCTCGCCCTGAGGGCCGCACTCGCATCGCAGTGAGTGAGTCAGTTTCAGTAGGGATGGGGTGGGGAGTGGACAGTTCAGTCTAGGGCCGCGGATGGTTAATTTTACCAAATGCTATTTCTGCATTATTAGGATCATAATAAAATTTGTTATTTTTTTAGCTTGGGTGTTTTTACCTAGACTTGTTATTGGCTTCATTTTTAAAATAGGTCATATATGTTTGTGAATATGTACATATGTGGCACAATTAAAATGATGATTACAGGGACTTTTAATATCAGATCAAGAGAGTGGATGGAGAGTTGAAGCAGCAGGCGGGCTGGGCCTGGGAGGAACTTGCAGCAGGGGGCATGGGAGGGGGGACACATGAGGGGTGGGAGGCACCGTGGGGAGGGGTGCTGGCTGCTATTTGGGCGGGTGCCAGGGACAGGGCTAAAGGGACAAGGACCCCACGCCTTATAAGCCCATGTGCTTGTCCAGTTGCTCAGACGCTATTTAAAACCAGAGCAGATATGCGGGGACACGCAGGGAGCCGGCCCGTCACATAAGCCAGCTGTCCCTCTTGAGAGGCCTGATAAAGTGCATGCCAGAGCCCTGGCCTGAAGGGGGGCATGGGGTTGGGCTGAAGGCCCCTCCGAGACCCTCCAGGAGCCTCGGGAGCAGGGCCAGGGCCAGAGAGGAGGTCTCATCTGAGCTCCAGGGCAGATGAGGCTAGGGCTGCCGGCTGTGGGGTCTGTGGCCTCAGGGTGACACCTCAGGGTGGGTCTCCTACTAACCCCAGTCATGGGACACGGCTCTTCCTAGAAGGGACTGACCGGGCCACGAGCTCAGGCGCAAGGAGGAACTGCCGGAGAGAAGCAGGGCTCCCCTCAGACAGCTGGGCGAGTGGGGGCAGTGAGGACGTGCAAGCTCATTGCTCTGGGCTTTCCAAGGAAGCAGGTCAGCCCCCGATGCGTCAAGGTGACCGTGCGGCCAGCTGCAGGTCGGGCCCAGGCTTGGCTGTTTGCTTGCCAGAGTGAAGCACTGGGGACACGCCAGGGCTCAGCACAAGATGCCAAGGGGGGTTGGGTGAAGGGGCAGAAAAGCAAGTTTGGTGGCCGCTGAGCTCACGCCCACCCGTCTCCCCAAACCGTCACTGTCCACACCCTAACTGTGAGGAAGGCAGGCCTGGCCTCTGAACCGGGCCTGCCCTGTGTGCCCCTGAGGCCCAAACCCCTGCCCTTCAGCAAGCTGCCACCTTCTCAGCATCAACGTGAGCAAAGAAAGTCTGTCCCTCCATCCTCTGCCTCCCTCCTCCAGCCTCCCCGGTCAGCCCGCGGCACCCCGCTGACGGCCTGGACAGCGCCCTGTCAGCGCCCTGCCAGCAGCTCCTCAGCGCTCTGCGCTCTGGCTCGGGCGCCGTCACTCAGCTGAAACTGCCCCCTCCATGGTCCCAGGGACTCTGAACCCGCCCGACCCCACCCGTGGACTTGTCTCCCGGCTGGGGGCCCTCACACCACAAGCACATGGGGGCAGGGCAAGCAGGAGCCATGTGCCTGTCAGGCAGAGGAGACACAGGAAGCAGAGGAGACTCAGGGAGGGTGAGTCAGGAACCCGCCTCCCGGAGCTATGCAGGAAAAGCCTCCTCCGTTCGCCTGCTAGCCCCCTGGGCCCAGCCATGCTAGGCTTCCGGGCTGCAGCCCTCTGGGATTGCCACTCCTGGCCTCCCTCACTTGCGCCTCTGTCAGTGGGTCACTGTCCCTTGTAAGCCTTCTAGTCTCTCAGACAGGTCAGAAATTGTTTGCAGGGATGCCGGCCACCTACATCCCCACAGAGGAAAACCCGAAGATCCTGAGCATTCCTGGGAGGCTGGGCAGGGGACCAGCTCCGTCCCCAGAGGCCCCAGGAGGCCTCCTGCCCACCTCAAGGCCTAGTCAGGGTCTCCTGCCCTCCTCTGTCCTCCCGCCTGTCACCAGCAAAATCATTTGTGTGTGGCTGGTCTCCCTGTTTATCGGCTGTGTCCCCAGTAGGAATGGGGTAGGGCCCTCACGCGGGGGGTTATGGACACATGGCAGGTCGGGTCCCAGACACTCTGCCCAGCAGCCTGCCCTCAATGGGGGCCCCTGCAGGGTGTGCAGGAATGAAGGGCTCACTGAGCAGAGGCAGTTGCTGCCTGGACATCCTCGTGACCGCGGACCCAGGCTGCTGTCGGGCCTCCACCTGGAGGGAGGCTGAGAGAGCCTCACTGAGGAAAGCCTACGCAAGCACAGCTTGCCTGCTGGGCCAGGTTGCATGTCAGGGGACTTCCCAAAGTTCAGAAGGTGAGTATTCAAAATGCTTCAGGCCCCTCGGTTGAACCCCAAGTTCCACAGGGCCAAATTCAGGGCCCCCAAGACTCTGAACAAGGCCCAGCCCACTCCCGGTCCCTGACTTCCTCAGACTCTCCTCTGAGGCACTGTGGTGGTGTGGGGCTTGGGGCGCTCAGGCCGGGCTCGCTGTCCCCACCCCAGCTCAGAACAGGCCTGGGGGGGCAGCCACAGGAGACCCCGCAGACGGCCTGCAGGGGAAATGGGGGTTGTGAGGCCCTGCAGGGCCACAGGGTCCAAGACAGCAGTCTGATCCCACAGGAAGGTGGGGCTCCTGGAAGACGGCTGACACGCCCAAACAGTCAAAGCAATCCCCACACACTGCAGATGGTCCCTGATAAAAAGCAGACTCCAGGAGGAGCCCATTTTTAATGTCTTATTAGTCTCTTATTCCTCAAGTGCATGAGTTTAATCACATCTTTCCTGAGATTGGTTTTTCAGAGGGAGGGAGGGAGGTACAGAAAGGCACGGGGCTGCCAGCCAAGGAAGTGAGGGGCGACCAAGCAGGGGCGGGGCCCCTGCGAGATGCAGGGCAGCTCCCTCAGTCCACCGAGTGGCCTCTGCAGGCTGGAGCAGCCCAGGGGCCTGGGCGGAGGCCTCGGAGGGCAAACATCACAGGCGCGTGGAGGCAGCTGCTGGAGTAGATCAGACAGGTGAAGGGAGAGTCAGCTCCACCCTGGCCTGGGTGTGAGCCAGAGTAGGGGTCCTCTCTGGAAAGACACCCAGGCCCCACGGTGCTGGCGGGACCCCGGGCTGTGCCCTGGGAGACGTGGGGTCCCACGCTAGGCCTGAAGCAGGACAGGAGGCCAGGACACACCTGTCCCTAGAAGCTGGGCCAGGAAGCAGCTGGCTGAATCTCCCCAACATTTCGGCCTCAAGTGGAGGCAGAAGGGGAAAAGGGACAATGAGACAGGGACAAGGGCAGGAGGCAGGGGCCTGGCAGGTCCCCTGAGACGCAGCCTGGCACATCTGTCTGTGCGGGGTCCGCTCGTCACACCTGTGGGAAAGGTCCATTAGAACAAGGGAAGGGGGGCCCTCAGGATGGGAGGGGAATGGGGTCCCTGGACAGGAAGGCATCCCCGCGCCCAGACCCCACACCCACACTGGACCAGAGACTCCAAATCTGCTCGGTGAGGGGGCTGGGGTTTGCAGAGCGCGGGGGAAGCAAAGCCAGCTGAGGGAGAGAAACAGTGCAGGGTTGGAGGAGCCACAGCAGGACCCGGGCACTCTCAGATGTGGACTGGACAACCTCGGGCATATGAGTATTGGGGAGGGCCCGGGAATCTCCTTCCAAAGTAAGGTGCTCTCTCCTCACTCACCTCAGCATCCAGGGAGTACTGTGCCCTCACTTGGGTCTTCTTGGTGGCGGCACCCTGTTTCCGCACGTCCTGAGTGGGGGCACAGGGGTGCAGAGCAGGGACTAAGGCTAGCTGTGTGAGGGCTCAGGATCCCCAGGCCCCACCCCTTCTGAGACAGAGGACCCAGGCCCACCCTCCTCTCTGCTGCCTCTGGGCCCCCGGCTGCTCCAGCCCACACCCCATCTCCACCTGGCATCTCTGCACGCCCCTGGAGGCCACCCCTCTGACCGGGCTCTCCACCAGGGAAGGCCCAGAGAAAGGGTCGGTTACCTGTGGGTCCTGCTCTCTGGGCTCCTGGGTCCTGCTGATCCACAGGTTGAGCTTTGAAGTCACCGCCCCTGGGAGTTTCAACTCCTGAAAACAGGCTTCCATGTCAGGACTGGGCCGCTGGCCACAGCGAGGCAGCTTCACCGGCACGGACAAGCCTAGGACTGTCCCTCAGCACCCACCACAGCACATGACGCGTGTCCCACACACGTCCCCGGCCCCCAGGAGTGATGTGCAGGTGGAAGGAGAGACGGGCTCAGGAGCAGGAAAGGTCCCTCAAGCCAGCGGCAGGTTGTCCCACAGCAGACTCTCGGAAACAGGGAGGTTTCCAGCAGCACAAAGACCAAAGTTTAGGGATGGGGCCTCATCAACCTCAAGACGCCCTCTGGGTTCAGCGCTCACCCTCAGGCTGGAGGCTGGTTCTCCTCGGCTCTGCCCATTCATCTCCTTCTCAAAGAGGTGGCGCTTGCTGGCCACAGTGGAGGAAGCCACTTTGATCTCTGCGCGGGAGGAGGCCGGACCCTTGACAGATTCTGATCTCTGGGAACAGAGAACACGAGCGCTGGCCCACCAGTCTGAGGTGCCCGGAACCCCCTCCTCCCACTCTGGCGTCCAGGCCTCTGCGAGAGCCCCTGCCAACCTGCACAGCCGAGTGATATCTCTCCAGCTTGTCCCCTAACTTGGTAGAGTTGGCCGAGACCCTCACGCTGGCATGGTAGGATGAGACCCTCATGCTGGCACTGGAGGATGGGAGGACAAGACAGAGAAGATGAGAGCCCCGCACAAGGGAGGCCAGGCCTGACCCCGAGCCGAAGGAGAAGGCTCCACCCCACCATCTGGCAAGGAGAACATGGCTGCCATCATTGAGCCAACCATGACCTGGCCAAGGTGAAAATGTACAGACTCCAGGGACTTGCCCCGCCTTCTAGAAACATCCCAGCTAGTAGGACAGCAGCAGGATCAGAAATATCTCCATCGCCCCCCATCCCATCCCATCACTTCTACCTCTAAAATGTCTTTCCTTGGGCTCTTCCTTTCCATCCTCCATTAAACTGAGTCCCATCCTGTCCTTGCACTTCCAACAGGGACCAAGGTCTTGGCCCAGCATCCCAGACTCACTGTTTGGGCCCTGCCTCCCCCGAAGCCCTTTACCCACAAGCTGCGTTTCGGCCAACCAGACACCTGGTGACCCCCATACTCAGCCTCCTGCAGGCTGTTCCCTCTGCTAAAATCCTTCACTTTTCCTCCTGGAAATCTTCCACCAGCTCAAGTCCACCTGGATGTCTACTGTCTGTGCCAGATCGCCTGGCTCTGACTGGCTGACAGCTGCGTCCGAGGAGCCCCCGGTCCCAGGCTGGGCTTCCTACCCCAGAGCTCCCCCAGAGGAGCTGAATGGCCTGAGGAGAGTTACTTCCAGCATGTCTTGCTGGATTCTGTCCCCACAGCCTGCCCCCCCGGGGCCTGCCAAGGGCAGCGGACCTCCGGGCTGGTCAGGGGCTGGTGCAGGGGGCAGGATATCCCGGCCCATCAGCACGGCTGAGGCTCAGCCCTTTTCTGGCTTTGTTTTTGTTTTAATCTAAACAGTCCTCAGACGACTCACACCAACACTGTGGGGGTGGGGGTTCTCCTGAAGTGCAGACTCCCAGGCCTCCACACAGGGCGCTAGAGCAGACTCCCCTTTCCCCCTTGGAACGCCCCTCCCCTCTCCTCCCCACCCCACACCTCAACCCTAACCCCACCTCACGCCCCACCCACCATCCTCCATGGAGCTTTTCCTGACCCGCCCCTGCCCGTTCTCCCTGAGCCGGCCTCAGTCCCCGTGTTAATCCATCCTTTGGGCCAGATCTGGAGCCCAAGACCAGGAGCGCACCCCTCCACCTCCCTGGGGCCTGGGGCCCAGCCTGCCACAAGGGAGGATGGCTGCTGGCAGATGCTCGGCAGAACGAGACCCGATCCGAAACAGCCAGAGCCCCCAGCCCCTCACCTTCGGGTTAAGGTTGTTTCTGTTGTTTCTGGGCTGTCGCTCTTGACTTTCATCTGAAAGGAGAACAGAAGAATGGGGCGGGGGTGGGGGGGCAAGGCTACCTCTCAGAGCACCGCTTCCTCCTCCCACTCCACTGCTCCACCCCAACTAAGCCTCCAAGCACCCCTCCCCAGTTCTAGGGGGAGTCTGCCCTCTTCTACTAGGTAGGGTCAGAGTCCCGACTTGGGACTCTGCATCACAGGTCTCTGCAAACACCTGTTCTGTCTGCCTCCCTGCTGCCCAAGACCGCTGTGGACAGGGACCTGCGTCCTGCTCCCAGGGCCTGCACACATTAGGAGCACAATGCACAGTCAGTCCGAGACGAGCCAATAACCCAGGGACCCCAGGAACAGCCAGAAAATCTTGGTATGAAGTTAGATGAGTGGCCCCGCCCCCCCCATATCACTATATATGGGTAGGGGCAAAGAAGAGGGCACTAGGAGAGCCCTGCTGCTAGCTGCCCTATCTCCCCTCCTGCACAAGCCTCCTGGGTGAGCCCAGGAACTGACCCAGCAGGTGTGGTCTCTGCCAGGGTCCCTGCCCAGTGGCAGCTTCCTGCAGCTCCTGCCTTCCCCACTAGGTGAGGCTGCTCCGGTTGTTCACACACTTTCTAGATCTTTTAGCCCACTGTCCTTTATTGAATGCAAACGTGTGTGATCTTGGCCACCCGGGGGAATCCAGAGCCCCTCCCTATCCAGAGGACCCTCCTGGAGCTACGTGAGGCCCCGTGCTGCACGCTGGCTTCCTTGGCCTGCCCTCCACAGGATTGGAGACAAAGGCGCCCTGGTCTCACCCGAAAGGAGAGGGTCCTGGGGCTGGAGCGTTTGAGGGAGCTGTTGTAGGTGGCCTGGGTGGGCGAGGACATGTCCGCCTCTTCCTGCTGGCTGGGGATTTTCACCTGGTGGAGCAGGGGGAGTGTCTTTCAGGAGGGAGGATGGGGACTTACCAGACTCGGGCAGCCCAAACCAAGCTGCCTTGGGGAGCCTGGTGGCCTGGCTCTTCCCCAAGCTGCCTCCTCTGCTCCTCTGCCCCTTGCCTCTGCTGTGGGCCTGCCGTGTCCAGGCCACCAGGCAGAGCTTTCCCGGGGAGCTGCTGGAAGGACCGAGGCTTCCCAAGAGCCGGGAGCCTGGAGTCTGGGCCCTGGAGGAGGAGGGGCACCGAGCACCAGGTGCTTCCCTTCACACAGCTGGCACCCCCTCCAGAGGCCTCTCCTGCCTCTGCCTCAGTGTCCCCTATTTTGATAGTCCCTGAAAGAAGGGAGAGAAGAAAACTGCCACGACCAGCCTGAAGGTGAACAGTCAGGACCCGGCAGGGGAGCCAGACCAGCTGGGCAGGATGGCAGAGGAGTGGGAGTGGGGGGCGGGAGCTGTGCCCACCTGCAGTGTGATGGGCTTGAGGCGGGGAGGCACAGCAGGCTGGGGGGAGGGCTCCTGCCCTGGCCCCTCCACTGAACAAGGGGGTTTCTCCTCGGGGTGGTGTCGTCCTCTCTGCTTGATGGTCCCCGGGCTTCCCCCAGAGCCCGTCTGCTCCTGAGCCTGGGGCCCCTTCTCTGCCCTCTCCACTGAACAAGTGGGTTTCTCCTCGGAGAAGCCCCTTCCTCTCTGCCTGGTGGTGGCTGGGCCTCCCCGAGAGTCCGTCTGCTCCTGGGCCTGGGGCTGCTCTGAGGCTGCCACGAGCTTTGGGGTCAGTTTTGTCCTAGCGGGGTTGGCCAGGGGCTTCTGTGATGCCTGCTCAAAGATCTGTGCTTTTGCAGACACCGTTCTCCTCTCTGGGCCTGACGCCTTCCCCAGGGCTGGCGGCTTCTCTGACACACTTCGTTTTTCCACAGCTGATTTTTCCTCTGAGGTGGCTCTTCCCTCTGACATAGCTATCTTTGCCTTAACAGACATTGTCTCAGGGGCAGGGTCCTTCTTGAAGGTTTCCTCTGAGACCAGTTTCTTTTCAAGTGAAAATGTCCTATCAGGAATGGAGGACTTCTCTGAGACTGGGGTCTTCTCTGGAGACAGGGCCTCCTCGGAGACAGGCTTCTTCCCGGCTCCGGGCTCTCTGCTGGCCAAGGGCTTCTCCTCCTGTGCCCAGAGGCCCCTCTGCTTCTGGCTCAGTCTGCGTGGGGGGGGCTGCTGCTTGGCCTGCCCAAGGCCAGCACTGCTTGGTCCTTTCTCTGCCTCCAGCTGCTCACGGACGGGGGCCTGGGCCCCCTCCACCGCCTGTCGCCTCTGCAACCGCTCCTGCCGAGTGCGGGGGACGGGCTGGAAGACCTCCTCCTCATTTTCGGAGGCTGCAGGTGGTGGCTGGAGCGACTCTTCTTCCCCCACACTCAGCAGCCTGCACCAGAAGACCAGAGTGGGGTGGGAGAGGAAATCAGAGGTGTGAGAGGGCCCTGGGCTGTACCTGAGCAGGTGCACATGGCCCAGGTCTAGCCAGCAGGGGGGAACAAAGCAGAGCCTGACCTTGCAACCCACCATCGCTTAAATAAGAATCATTTCATCTGCTACGTATTGGGCCTCGACGCCTGTGAACAAAGTTCTCCAAGCTTCATAAAGCACTTAGGAATCTCTGTCAGGCCCAACCATTCTTTGTCCAGACCTGATCAACAAATGCTGATTAAATTTCACCAGCGGCAGGCCCTGTGCGGGCCCTGGAGGCCAGAGGGATAAAGGCCATCTCCACCCTTGCTTAGACTAAGACCAGAGACATTGGGGATTTGCCAAAGGTCACACAGCCAACTGGTGGTGGAGCCGGAAGTTGCACACAGGCTTGTGATGTGCCGTCCACACGCCAGGTCTGAGGGGGCGGGCGGCAGCCATGGGAGGGTGGAGCCCAGAACACACACCCTGTTCTCCTGCCTCTGGGGACCCAAGGGAGCACCACCCATTGCTTGGCCTCCAACAAAGGCGATTCTTGTCGTCCCTCACCACCTTACACGGGCTCCAGACCTGTGAACTCAGTGCCCGAGCCTCAGTTTCCAAATCTGCAAACTGGGTTGCACATGACTGGCTCTCAGGAGACCATAGTAACACGCCCTCCTCCTCCTCCCCCTGGACCCCTCCAATCCCAGTTTCCAGGGAAAAGGCAGGAGGCCCCTCCGACCCAATACCTGTGTGGGGGCTGCTGGTCTCCATTGGGGGTGGTCCTGGGTGCCCCATCTTCCTCCGTGGCGTTCTGTGAGCGCAATCGGCGGCGGCGCTCTCGCTCCTGCTCCTCCTGGTCCTCTATAGTCCACTGCCTGGTCAGGCTAGGGGAGGGGGGAAGAGAGTCAGTGCAGTCCAAGGAACACCCCAGTCCCCACTCCCAGGTGGCTGCATGTGGGGCCCAGAGAGAGATGGACCCCCTCTGGGCCGCACAGTCTGCACACACTGTGGACACGGGACAAGCACAACAACGCAAAATAAGCCACTGAGATCACTGGGCGTAGCGGCAAAAGGCCGACGTGACATTTCAACTATAATGGAGAAAAAGATACGGAATGCTGCCTGTTTCTTTTTAAGTTTTTAATATATCTACCAGAAAATTTGAAATGTCAGAGAAATGTCAGATGTGGCCCATATTTGCGGCCCACATTGTGTATCATTTAAAATTGTGCTTCAGCTGCAGGGGTTTGACCAGCGCGTCTCACCCTCGCCACCTGGGCCATGGCCCAGCGGCCTGGGGCAGGGCCATCCCGCAGGGGCTGGCGACAGAGCCCTGGTCTCCCTGCTCGAGGCTGAGCGCCGCACCCACGCATGACTCCCCACGTGGCCTAATATCTCCTGGGGGAATAGCCACTCCAGATGAGAACCACTGGGGGTCCCTACTCCAGACCCCAAAGAGGGATGTAGGGCCTCCCTCCCTGGGGGTGACTGGCAATGTAGGAGGATGGGCCTAGTACTCCCAAAGAGCAGATGGACTTGACAGGTCCCTCTTTCTTCTTGCTCTTAGGGTTCCTAGAGATCATTCCTCAATGGACAATCACGGAAATTTCCTCATCTTTCAACTCCCATAGGATTTCTTGTGAGGGCAGACTCATGAGAAGACCAATTACTCCTGCAAAAAATTCCATTGTCTTCCTGTACTTTCCCAGAGCTTTTTGAGCCTCTTTCCACTTTTAGAACCAGCTTCCCCTTGCTTGGGAGCAGGGAGGCCACACACCCCATTTTCAGCTGCTGGGCACCCTGCAATCACAGGAGCAACTAGGCATTCTTGCAGCTAGCCAGCCACCCTCCAGTCCCCCATCTGCCTCCTCCTCACTCCATCCCGGTACCCATCCGGCCAAACACCCACCCACCAGTCATCTTCACTGGCCTCCCCACCCGCCGGCAGCCGTGTCTACCCACCCACACTTCCATCCCAACCAAGAAGAAAATGCTGGACGAGCTACTGCCACGGTCCACAGCACTCAGTCACCGTGAGCTCACGAAGGCTTGTGGGCCCCGCATCTGACAGCCCCTGATCGCGGATGCCCACTACCTACTGCTGCCTCGTGAGAAAGAAACAGAGACAGAA
>PVIJ01017850.1:0-28132 GCA_004024925.1 Scalopus aquaticus | reverse complement strand
TGACCCCTGCTCATCCCCCAAACTCTCTCTTGGTCCCCCACACCCTGTACCTTGTCCCCCTGCCCCTCAGCTGTTCTCTTCAGGATCAGGCGAAGCTCCCAGGAGTGCCATTCCCGCAGGCGGCTCGGCCCCTTCATCCCCAGCAGGCTGCACCTCGCTCACTTCCAGACCTTCCTCCAGTGCTCTGCGCGTTCATTTCTTGTCCTAGTTCACATTTGGGGAAACAGAGTCATGCAGCTGTTAGGCAGCTCCAACTCCCCCAAAGTCACACAGCATGTGAACAGTCAAGCCATAGACACGGTCCCCAACTCTGTCTGATGCCAAAGCCACTTTGTTCCCGTGTGACCTAGATAAGTTCTGCATATGGCCAGGCCACTGGGGACCGGGCTTTTGATTACTGAGTGCCCAGCTACCCCCGTCGAGGACTTGAGTTCCTCCTCCTGGAGCCTGCCATTGGGCTGGGGACAGAGCTGCCGACGGATTGCTCAATTGGCATCGCTTCATGTTTGTTTCTTCATCTGTAAAATGGGTTTAGTAATAGCAGGGGTGTTATGGGCCAGATTAATTAATGTTTGGACATGTTCTTTGAGATTCCCTGGATGAAAGGTGCGAGGGAAGTGCCAAGGGTTATTAATGAGAGGCATTTGCGATGCCTAATTTAGGATTCCCCATGTTTCTCACTTGGCAGCCTCTGTGGTGATCGCTGACTCAGGAGATACTTACCAGGGCAGGCGATAGCCCCACATCAGGCCTGACTCCTGACGGCAAAGGAAATGGGTTGCGCTGGCTTTGGTGGGGATGTCGCCTCGTTCCTTGTTGGTGGTCTGTCTTTCCATGTGAGAGCTGTTATTCTGCCAATGCATGGCCCTGGGCTGGGACTCAGGTTGTAAGTGGAGGGGACCAGCAGAATGGACTGTGGGACCCAAAGAATGACTTCACACCAATATGACTTTAGCTTCTGTCGGAACGATGAAATGATGGTGAGAATCAATCAATGCCTTTGGTAGCTCAAGAATCTAGACATCATGATGACAGCACAAAACAGAAAAACTCATAGCTACCTATAGATGGAACAGTCTAGATAAAATCTAGAATGACTCAATTTTATGCAGGAAGTTCCACTTAATATCAGAAAGGTTCACCTGTTAGGATTGCAACTAAACAGCCTGCAGAGAAAGTCCCTTTTTGTTCTGCTTCTTTTTTCATCACACTGTTCGATTAAACAATGGATTATATTTTCAGAAAATTTTTAATTTTAGAATTGTTGTAGGCTAACAGCAAACTCGAGAAGATGGGACTGACAGTTCCCGTATACCCACACCCAGTTTCCCTACTATTAACATCTTATGTCAGTATGACACCTGTGTTACAATCAATGAACTGATATTGGCATATAATTTGTTACTAAGAACCACACTTTATTCAAATTTACAAGGTTTTTTTCTTTCATTCTTTTTTTTAGGCTTTAAAATTTTTTTTTAATTTTTATCTTTTACATTATAGTGTATTCCCCTTAGGTTTCCCATGAACCATCACCATAGTCCAGTGTGCTCTTTTCTCCCCCATTTTGAAACCTTCTCCTCCCCCGTCCCCCCACTGAATGTCTCCCATTTATGGTTGCCTGCTGGGTTTTGGTTGTTGTTATACTAATTGGGAGAAAATTTTTGCACACAATGCAACCGATAAGGGACTGATCTCAAATATCTACAGATTTCACACAACTCAACAAAAACAAAGTCAACAATCCAATCAAAAAATGGGCAGAAGAGCTACAAAGGCACTTCTCCAAAGAGGAAATGCAAATGGCCAACAGGTATATGAAAAAATGTTCAACATCACTTATAATCAGGGAAATGCAAATCAAAACCACAATGAGATAGCACCTTACACCAGTGAGAATGGCGCACATTAAAAAAACAGGCAACAACTAATGCTATCGAGGATGTGGAGAAAAAGGAACTCTCTCCTACACTGTTGGGGGGAATGCAAATTTATGAAGTTTTTATCCAGGCTCCTGTTTTCTGTCTCAGGATCCCATCTGGGACACCCATTATATGTCACTCTTATATGTCATGGTTGTGACTCCTTCTACTCTTTGCTGGTGCTTTGGTGACCTTGACAGTTCTGAGGAGTGCTGTTCAGGTGTTTTGTACACTGTCTCTCCATTAAGGTCTGTTTAGTATTTTCTCATGATTAGACTAGGGTTCTGGATTTGGGGGAGGAAGGCCACCCAACAGGGGAGTCATCATTCTCATCACAGACTATCAACGTTATCACTGTTGTGGAGGAGATATAACGCAAAATAAGATTAGAACTAGACCCACACAGGAAAGTAGGCGTAGAAGAAATCAACATAACCATTAGCACAATCCCTAGGTGCCAGCTCCTAAGTCACTAAGCATAGGAAGGAGCAGTCTAGGGGCAAAGACATGGAGATTGAGCCCATTGTAGAATCTCTGGTCTCTTTTCAAATTCTACTTAGCCAGCAAACAGACAGCCATCCTTGAAGATGAGCTCCTCCCAACTGAAAGAAGGCTCTATCAGTGCCATCCGGGCAAGAATTTGGGGCAGCCATTTTCTCTGCCCACCTGTGCCTATGCAGGTGCTTTCCTTTACCAACTCTGTCTCTCTGCAGGGCAGCGGCCTGCCTGTCTGCCCGTGACCTGCACCATGCAGGCCTCTCTTAGCAAACCTGCCCCTCAGCGGGGCAGCTCTTTCTGCCCGCTTGTGCCTGTACAAGTGTCCTTTACTTCCTTGTCCTAATAAACCTGTTCTTTAAGTATAACTGAGTCTCTGTCTTGTGGAGAAATTCGCCACGTGCCGCTGAAGGGAGCTCTGGTGAAACCTTTCCCAGAGTGAACCCAAGGACCCTGCTTTGCTCTCAAATCCATCAACTCTAAAATGACATCACTGTTGTCATTAACATGTGAATTAGATAGTGTTGTCAGTAGCTGATTATTGTTTACATTTGTTTTTATATCATGAACCATTTCAAGCCTGTAGCAAAGAGTGTGGTTTAATGACTCTATCCATGAGGACTTGTTCAGGATGTCCACAGCTCTGTATTCACTAACTACCTAAATGAAAGCTATTTCACACTGCTCTCCCATGTAAAGCCCTCTCATGTTTGCCAGGTAATGAGCAGGAAATGAGCCTTGGCTTAAATAAAAAACAACTTAAAAGAAGATGGACAATCTGTGTTGAACTTGGAAAATGTGATCTCAGAGAAAGAACATATCAATCTTTAATGCATGGCTGGATGAATGAATGAATATCTTCAGAATGTCTAGAGAAGAAAGACAATTCAACTGGCTGGGGCAATCAGACCCATGTACAGTGTTTCTCCCCTAGTGGAGGGAATTGACAAGAACCATTAACATCTTGCCAGCACTACCTCGTTTTGATCTTTTCTGTACCAAGCTCTTCCCTGAGTCACATCTCTTTTTTTTTTTTTTTAAAGATTCATTCCTTTATTTATACATACAAGCCGGGGCGCAGGCCAGAGGCGCGGGGCGGCGAGAGGGCCCACCAGAGACGGAGCAGGCAGCAGAACACAGAACAGGCAGATCAGAAATACACTGCCGAGGGGAGCAGCGGGCAAGGCAGGAGAGGTCTGCCTCGCCATGTGGGATTCTCCCCGGCCGGGCGTCGAACTCGCGTCGCCGCTGCCGACAGCTCTACAGCGCAGCGCTTAACCGCTGCGCCACCGGGGAGGCCCACTTCCCTGAGTCACATCTCTTAAGGGAAGTGAGTGGGTTGATTGGTTGAAACAATGAATGCACTGACATGTAGATTCATTCCTCTTTCTCCAGTGAATTTGGACTTTTCATGGACCACCTTTCATTGATATCTTCATTCAGCCACACTGGTGGAGGGCCTCCTGTGTGTCAGGCATTGTATTAGACTCTTAGTTTGCTTAGTGAGACAAACATGGTTCCATTTCCAAGGATCTCAAATCTAACAGAGAAGTTTGACATGGCCATCTTCAGGCAAATGGTTTACTGGACAGTTATAAACTTTAAAAAAATATTTTAAACAATTTTTTTTTAAATTTATTTTTGTGTAGAAGAACTGGCCAGAAGTGCAGGCCAGAGGTGCAGAGGGTGAAAGGATTCACCAGAGACAGAATGGGGAGCAGAACAGGTGGATCTACTGAAGTACACTGCTGAGGGGAGCAGCGGGGAGACAGGAGAGGTCTGCTGCGCCATGTGTGAGGCTCCCTGGCTGGGGATTGAACTCAGGCTATGGAGGTGACAGTGCTAACACTTAACTCCTAGGCTACCAGGGAGGCCTCTAGACAGTTAGAATCTTTTCAAGGGATGCCTTCCCTGTTATTAAATAGCACACATGCTGGAGTGACCAGGAAGCTTCTTGGCTCACTTACTATCTCCATGTTCTTTAATTGCAACAAATGAAAGTAGGTCACCCTATGGGCGGAACCCAGCCCCTTTAGAAGAAGGCACCATTGTCCCTGACCCATATCAGAACAGAATCAATATTAGAAACAAAACTAAGGGCCAATCAGCTGATGACCTCTTGGGTTCTCCTACCTTACTTGATGGTATAACTCACACATCTGAATGACCCAATTGTTTTCATTGGACTTGCTGTTTTTCTAATATATTTAAAGTTTTGTTTTCATCCTCCCAAGAAAGTCCCTTCCAGAATCTTCAGCAGCTTAGCTATTTCACAAGGTAACTCAAAGCTTATTGGTAAGATGCCCGTATGTTGGAGAAGAATTTACAAAGACCTTCATCAAATCAAGGCCCCAAGAATGTTTCCCAGGAACTGGGCAGAGCAGCACAGGAAGGACGCTATGGTGTGCAGAAGGGTTAGGGTGCATGGAGCTCAGCTCTTAGTTCTCTGAAGTTGCCGGCCTGCCTAAGTCTTAGTTTCTTCATCTGTGAAATAGACAGAAAACCTCTATTTCATTGAATCTATGAAAGATAGTGTGTTTGTAAATTAAAAAGTCCTGTAGTAATGGAAAAAATATTTGGAGACTCGCTAGATGGTAGCAAGGACTTGTCTTGGTCATGGTTTTTTTTTTTATTGATTACTTTTTTTTAAAGATTTATTTATTTATGCATACAAGCCAGGGTACAGACCAGAGGTGAGGGGTGGCGAGAGGGTTCACCAGAGACAGAGTGGGGAGCAGAACAGGCAGATCGACGGAAACACACTGCTGAGGGGAGCAGCGGGTGAGACAGGAGAGGTCTGCTATGCCATGTGGGAATCTCCCCGGCTGGACTTCAAACTTGTGTCACTGCTGCCGAAAGCCCACAGCACAGTGACTAACCTCTGCACCACCAGGGAGGCCCTTGGTCATGGTTTTAAGTCCCTAACATTTGCATAGTGTCTGGCACACATATTCGTCAGTTGATGCTTACTAAATGAATGAATGAATGAGTGAGTGAATGAATGAACACATTGAGATGGATGACTGAATAAATGAATGGAAAGATAGATGGGTAAGTGAAGAAATGGATGGAAAGAAGGAATGATGGGAAGACGGGTGAACGGGATGGATGGACGAATGGATGGCGAGTATACTTAGAGTGGCAATCAGTTCATCCCAACAAATCTTTTTTTCCAGTCCCTTGTGGTTCTTTGTGGCCAGAGGAAGACACTCACCCCAAATTTGCCTTCTGCCTTACAACTGTTTTGTGGCTTTGAGCCAGCCAACTAACCTCTCGGTTCCCTTGCTCATAAAAGAATGATAATGACACCTTCTTTGGGGGCTGGTGGTGTAGTGGGTGTTGAGAAAATTAATTGGGTGGTGGTAAATGGCTTTGGGATCCCCAGATGAAAGGTGCCACGGAGGTGAGCTGTTATTATCCTTGTTACCTTGGGTTTCTTCTCACTGCTTCTGCCTCCTTCAAGGGAGGCTCCTCTCAGCCTCCTGGGGCTCCTGGTGCCCTAGAAGCAAACTTTACATGGAGAGGGAGCCTGTCTTTTCTGCACCGACTCTTCCCTGGAGTCATTTGGCAGAAGGCTTCCAGGTGACAGGGATATAATCCTAGGAACTTGGCTGCCCTGCCTCATTTCCTTCCCAAAGGATTGATTTTCCCAAATGCCAACCAGGCCCTGCTTACATGGCAGCTTGAGAATAGAATCTTTTTCCTGTTCCTGGCATGATCAAAGAGGGAGTCCCTCTAGACCTTTTTTTGGGGCTCCCACCTGTTGGCAAGACCAGGACTTTGAGACCAGGTGTCTACCATCTTGTATCCAGGGAGACCTGGGATTTATTTCCATCCACCCCCAGATCACAGTCTCCCTCCTCCCCAGATGTGGCTCCCAGGTTGAAGGTATGGGATCCATATATCTTTTAGTGTGTAAATTTCTGATCGAGGGAAAAGGTCACAGGTTTTGGTCCTAGGAAGATGGGTTGAATCCATAACCTGCTGCCCTGGTTGCTGAACTGACCTGAGAAGAACTTTTTCGGCACCTGTGAAATGGGGATGTGATTCTGACCACACAGGATGGTTGAGATTTAATGAGATGGTGCATCTCATAAAATGCTTCGCATTTGGCTTCTTTCCTCTTCTCCTCTCTCCTTCTCCCACTTCCAAGGCTGTTCCTGGAATTTGTTTTCCTTCTTGAGAGTTTTGCCTTGTTTCCAGCACCTTCCGCCCCAGTAGACATGGAGTTTCTGGATGTGTTTGACCTCCGCAGTCCGAGGACAGGCTTTTTCCTTGAGTCTGTCCCTTCTTCTTTCTTGATCTGCCCCACCCGAGGCTGAGGTTACCAACCTCTCCAGATAGTAAAAGCAGCCTCCTCGCTGCACTCTTTTGCAACCCTCTGCCTTCTCCTCTGTAGAGACCAGAGGTGAACTGTGAACTGAATTGTATCACGTGCCCCTTAAAGCCTTCTGTGCTTGCCACTGGAAGCAGGCATCTCTGGTGCCCTCGCCCATCGCGCTAGACCTCTCTTATCCACCTTGGACTTTCTCTCTCTCCTCCTTCCTCTTCCTACTCTCCTGTGCCTTCTCTTTGTCTATTCTCTCCCTTCTCCTCAAACTCTTCCTCTGCCTGTCTCTTTATCCCCCTCTTTACTCCCTGTACATCCTTCACATGGAAGCTATTCCTTGGTGTGACATGAGAAAGAATCTGATTTGTCACCACCACTTCTTGGTGTGGGGTGAAAGGACCCCAGGGGAAGAGGCCCCCCTTTTCCTTTAGCCACCCTTATTCTCTTCTCCAGGAACATGGCACCTCAAACAGTATCTTCTCTCTTGAAAAAGTTTAGTAACTTCTTTTTCTTTATCACTTAGGATTTTATTTCCTAAGCAAAGAAGGGATCCTAATTGTACAGATTCCATCTCATACTTTGTTACATCTTCAATAGACCCACCAAATGGAGCCCGGTTGACATTTATTGAATTGGATGGAGTGGAGAAATAATGGCCTCCTTATTGTTTTTTTTTTCAGACAAAATCATTTTGGGTCCCACTCTTCCTAAAATAGAGCTAGTTATTCTACAGCCATTTGGAAGCTTGAAACTGTCTTTGTTCAGAGTAAGACAATACCAACCCGATCAATTTGGTTGATTTTCCTGCTCAAGAGATCTAGAGATAAAGTCTTCACAGATTTACTCAGTTGTCTTTTCAAATACTTTATCTTTGCTCTGAGTGTGTTCTTCCAAATGTCTATTCATCCCCCGCCCCCTCCTGCCTCTGCTTAACTTTCAACCTGCTGTCTCTTAGTTTTGCTATAGATAGTGACTCCTTAGTTTTCCCTTAAAATTATTCCTAGGGCTGAAGAAAGCAGCTAAGATATTTTCTCCTCTTTTATTTTGTCACACTACCAGCCTCTCTACCTAGAAAGGAGACCTGGCTTCTTGTTCTCAGCTTCCCTAATTCACCTGAGCAAATCAGTTCTTTGTCTGGGTTAGTCTCCTCCTGTGTTTTAAGTTAGAGGCTGGATTAGATTAGGGATCCAGCTATGGCCCATAGTTTGCTTGTATAAATAAAGTTTTATTAGCACACAGCTATGTCCATTGTGTTCCTATTACCTATGACTATTTTTGTATGGAAAGGGCAGAGCTGAGAATTGTGAGAGACAGTAGGGTTAGAAAGTCTAAGACATTTACTATTTTGTCCTTTACAGAAAATTTGTCTTCCTCTGGAATAGGTGGTTTTTTAAGGATCTTTTAGTTTGAACATTCATACCATATTTAGCTGATGTTACCAAATTTTCTTGGTAGACACTGCTTGCCCTGTCATATATGATAAAGGCGACTGGGCTTCCTGGATATGTCCAAGGGGATCCCTGCCTGGCGTCAGGCAGCATGGAAATCTGTCCTTAGCAAATGCTTGTCTTTTTGTTTCTCTGCAAAAGTTTCCCATTGGCGTCTAGGAAGGACACTCAGTTGATGCTAGAATATCAAAAACCCTTATTTCCTTAGGCCCTCCACCATAGTCAGCTGGGATTTCATCAGCCCTCCTTGTACAGTTTCATCATCCCTTATGTGAAATCCCCAATCCAACTTTCTCTGAAAATGGATCCCCCCCCCACCCCCCACCTTATAGATCATGGGGTGACGATACTGGGCTAGAACAGGCAAAGGACTATTGATGGGATTTTCAGAAGCTGACAGTGTGCATGTTGATTTGTTGTGCTCTAGAATATGAATGTATCTAACCTGGGGTGCAGTCCAGGATGTGTACACCCCACACTCCATTTTTAAAATCTGGAAAGTTCTGCATTCTGAACTACATCTGGTGCTGGTTTTTGGGTTGTGGACTGTGGCCCTGTATTTCTGTTTATGGCTCATTCCTCTTTATGGCGAGCATTTAAAGGTGTATGGCGTTAATTTAAGCAAACAAACAAACAAACAAACACCTCCCCACCCTCCCGCCCCCCCACAAGTGAGTAAAGATAAGGGGAGGACTCGGCTCTGGCTTAAATTGTAACATGACTCAGAAGTGACCGAAGTTTAGAAAGACTGTCTGGAGGGGTACTTCCCATCCCTTTAATAACCCCCAATTCTTTTTTTGTGTGGTCCCTAACTCTCCTCTGAACACCCAGTCACCATCGTGTTGCTCCAGACCCAGAGTATCTCTGCGTGATGGTTAGTTAATGAACAATTCCGTCTTCCCCATAAAATCAGATGTGGCGCCAAGAGCTCGTTTGACATTCCTGACACGTTCAGAGACCAGCTTCGTGGTTGCTGAGGACCCTCACAGTAACGAGCCTCCCAGGCAATCCAGGTGGGGGGAGGGATTAGGAATCACAGGGTCTGGGGGTGCTGGGGCAAGTTTGGGGGGAAGGCTGTGGTTTTGAGACCACACCAGCCCATGTGCTGTGTTCAGAAAAGGACTTTTTCCACCCTTCCAAAGGGCAATCTCCCTGGCCTTAAGTAGTTCTTAAAACACCAAACAGCATTAGCTCCCACAAATGAGGGAGGTTTAAACCTAAACCCGATTATAGCCGAGTGGCTAGGCGGCCAAGGTGCTATAAAGAAATGATGTTATTATGTCCAAGGGATGCCATTAAAACTCTGTTTACAAACCAAATGTGCCAGGGAATGGGTCAGGGAAAGAATTATTAGCAACCAAGCTATTTGATCTCTTTTATGATCCGTGAGTCCTATCGCTCCATGCTCTAGAAGGTGAATAATGAAAACCTCAAGCCTGTTGATTTATAAACATGCCCAGAATTCCCTGTTCTGTAACCTCAGATGCCCTCTTAAGTGTGACTTGCCCTAATTCAAATGTGACATCAGATGCCACTGGGCCTCTCCCTCCTCCCGAGAGGTAATTGAAGAGGTGATTGGCATATAGGGTGCATAAAAAGCCCATTCGAGGTGATGGATCACTGAGAGACGGGTCAGCGGCCAGGGCTGAGACATGGCTCTGTTTGTTCATGCCCCTTATCTGCAGGGCGCAGGCTCCAAAGTTGTCTTTGTTCAAGCTCTGTATTCTCAGCCAATGGAGGACAGGGAGTCTCGGGGGTGGACACACTGCTTTGTCCTAATGGCCACGGCTTGGCCCCCATAAAGAAGTTATGAGGAGCAGGACAGATCTGAGTCTCCATCTGAACTCCACCCATGACTGATGCATCCTGGGAAAAGTGACCTCAGGTCTCTGAGTCTTAGTTGCTGCATCTGTCAAATGACATAGCCATGGTTAAGTGCTGCCCTACTGTGTGACACTGGTTTCTGTGTGCCTTATGCCTGATTATAGGAATCCTCCCAAAGAGCGGATTGACTTGATCACAAGCTCACCAAGTGGTGACTGTCCTAAGAATATTGCATCTTTTCACCCGCCCCTCCCTCCACACCTCAGGCCTACACCCCAGCTCTTGTATGTATAAATAAATAAATCTTTTTTTTTTTAAAGATTTATTTTTTATTTATACATACAAGCTGGGGTGCAGGTCAGAGGCGTGGGGCGGCGAGAGGGTTCACCAGAGACGGAGTGGGTAGCAGAACAGGCAGATCAGAAATACACTGCTGAGGGGAGCAGCGGGAGAGGCAGGAGAGGTCTGCCGCGCCATGTAGGATTCTCCCCGGCTGGGCGTCGAACTCGCGTCGCCGTTGCCGACAGCTCCACAGCGCAGCGCTTAACCGCTGTGCCACCGGGGAGGCCCTATAAATAAATCTTTTTAAAAAATGGACTCTTTGAGGTGAAAACTCTGCTTCCCCTTCAAGGAATGGAACAGAGGCTTAGAAAGTGCCAGTGTGCACAGGAACACGAGGGGCAAAGGGCAGCGAGCTGTGTTAAACTACTGCAGAGAGCTGGCTGGCTCTGCACGTGCTCTGGTTTTCTGGCCCACTCCTCTGACTTTAAGCTGGGGTACAGGGGTGCCACCTTACAGGTTATTAAAACATCAAGAGACCTGCACACTGCCCTGGCAGATTCCTGTCCGTGAGCCCCACTGTCCCCTAACTCCCATGTGGCAAGACGATCTGTTCAGAATTTTTCCTTTGTAAGAGTTTCTGACCGGTTTTGGTTACTCTGCCTGGCAACAGAGGGGTCCACTGTGATCCATTTCACTCTCCATGAAAGCTGAGGTTAGATTGGGCGAGTGTCCTCCTGCCCCCACACTGGCCACTCAATAAGTCAGAAACTCCACCAGGGCAGGGCTGTTTGTCTTGTCCACTGATGTATTTCCAGTGTCTGACCCAGGGGATTAAGGATTAGAGCACATAATAGATGCTCAATAAATATTTGTTGAATGGTTACATAAAATCACTGACAAAATTGTTAACCAACATCAGCAAAGGAAGCCGCAAGAAGGAATCTGCCTACCCCAAAATATTCTCTTGAGATGTTTACCACTTCTTAATTTTCTGTTCAAGTATTCACGAAATGGCCATCGCACAACTTGGGGTGTGTTCAACACTTACGTCTTTGTGGTCAGTGACATTGACCCCATCTTCCATTGGAAGCTAGTGGTACTGAAAAAGCTCAGTTCTTGCTCAAAGGTACATAGAAAATAAGAGGCAGAAACTGGAACTCTGGCCATGCCTTCTTCGCATGGCTGGACCTTTTCTCTGTCCCATGTTCTAAGAGAATTATGTAATTTAGCTCCTAAACTCAAGCACAATACATATTTGTGTGTGTGTGTGTGTGTGTGTGTGTGTGTGTGTGTGTGTGTGTGTGTGATTATATACATAATCATTCCTGTCACTCCACAAATCGGTTCAGATGCCAGAAACTGTGGCATGGAGCAGGTGCTTGCTGGAGGGGTCTTTCAAAATGGCCTTCAATGCTTCTTGCTTTCCAGTATGCATGCTCTTATGTAGTGCCCTCCTTTGTTGGACAGGGCTGACCTGTGTATCCAAGAGGGTATTATGAAAATCGTGGTGAGCCACATGAAAGACTTTGCAACTTATGCCTTGCTCTGTCTTGGGCCTCTTGCTCTGGGGAAGCTAACTTTCATGTTGTGAGGAATCTCAAACAATCCTGTGGTTGGGTCTATGCTGTGAAGAACTGAGGGCTTCTGTCAATCAGTAGCCAACAAGGAACTGAGGCTTCCTACTAACAGTTACGTGAGGGCGCCATCTTGGAAGTGGACCAAGCTCAGTCGAGCTTTCAGATGAGACTGCAACCCCAGCTGACATCTTGACTTCAGCCTGGTGAGGGACACTGAACCAGAACCCCTCAGCCAATCTTTTGCCAAAATACTGATTCACAAAATGAACTCATGAATATTTGTTTGTGTTTTAAGCCACTAAGTTTTGAGGTAATTTGGTAAGCAGTCATAGATAATGAATAGTAAGTTTGGTGTGTGTGTGTGTGTGTGTGTGTGTGTGTGTGTGTGTGTGTGTGCGTGTGTATTTTTTTAAATTTATTTATGCTGGGGTGTAATTTATTTATTACAAGCTGGGGTGTAGGGCAGAGGTGGGGGGTGAGAGGATTCACCAGAGACAGAGTGGGGAGCAGAACAGGCAGATTGACTGAAATCCATTGCTGAGGGGAGCAATGGGTGAGACAGGAGTGGGCTCCGCACCATGTGGGAAGCTCCCTGGCCAGGTATCGAATTTGTGCTGCAGTGGCTCTGGATATCTTCATAGTGCTGTGACTTAACCCGTTGTGCCACCAAGGAGGCCCTATATATTTCTTGAGTGAGTGAAGAAACCAGTGAATAACTAAATGCCTGAATGAATGCACTCTTTTTCAGGTTGCTTGTAGTCTCCTGGAAATGAGCTCTATCCACCATGGGCAAAGTGGATGACTTCAGCATCATATGCCCTTGTCGCTGTGGGCCTCAGTGTCTGCATCTGTAAAGTGGGTTGGCGGCAGTAGCCACTCAAAGAGTTTCTATAACACTTCAGTGAGAAAAGGCAGGAAGGAGCCCTTAGCATAGTGCTTTGCAGGGTCATATTAAAATTATTTAACATCCAGCACGGGATGGGCTTAAATAATCAGAATGGGCTCCAGCATAATCGACTGCTTCAACCCTGGGGAATGGCACCTGGGAAGCCCTCTGGGGCTGATAGTGACCCTCATAATCATTGCCACCAGACCACAAACTAATAGCCTCGATGCCTCCTCCCAAGAGCTTTCAGCAAGTAGACAGACAAGCAAGCGTTTATACTATAGTGTGAAAGAGTTATACATGTGCAAAATGGGGTTCAAATCTGCTATGGGAAAGGGCCACATAATGATGAGCCTTTGACCTCATCATCCTCAGCCACTCTTCAAGGCTGGTGTTTATTTTCCTCTTCCTCCTTTCCCCCTCTCCTCTTCAGCACCCCTTCCGTGGCTGGCTCTCCCTCTCCTTCTGCGTTCCTGGACTTCTCACATCTATCTTATTTTCTTCCCCAGGATTCCTTCCTCTCTTTCTTCTGTTCCGGGTGGCTGTTCCCTCAGGAAGTATTTTGATAAGTTCATTTGGGTGTTTACCATTATAGATTTAAAAAAAAGTCTTCCTTGCAGAGCGCAGTTAGCCCAGCTAGCCATGTCCATGGGAGGCTGATGAAAACGCCTGCAAAGATGAACTTTGCTGGACTGTTGAGCTGGAGGGAACTCCCAGGTGGAGGCATTTCTTAGATTTGGCATAACTGTGGGATTCGTTGGGTACCTCTGCCCCAACTTGCCCCTCCATCTCCCCCCTCTAATGGCTGGCCTGGCTCCGCCCGCCCCCCACCGTGAAGTATATGTCTCCATAGCTGCCCAGATCGTTCAGAATTTTGCTTTGTGCCCTCTGTCCTCATGTCAGAAGGAGCAGGGCAGAAGCCACGGATCCTGGCAACACAGAGGTGACACTGGAGAGGGGTGTGGTTCAGAGGTGGCACTGGAGAGAGGTGAGGTTCCAGGTGGCACTGGAGAGGGGCATGTTTCTGAGGTGGCACTGTAGAGGGGTGTGGTTCTAGTGGAGCTGCCCGCTCTCCCCGTGCTGTTTTTGGACATTTGGGCATCCGGCACTTTTTGCAAGGTTGTGCCCTTGTGTATGTGCCTTGGCTGCTGGCCTGTACGGCCTGGCTGTGCCTGGAGCAGGTGGAGCGCCCCGCATCCCAACACTGGTAGCTGCGGGGCACAGAACCCCCTTCCCACTGTGGCAGGGAGAGGGGAGAGCGCCTCCAGGTCCACTGCTCATGCTGCCACCCCCGTCTTCTTCAAGATCCAGAGAACTTGAGGAGAAACAATTTTTTTTTAATTAAATTAAATTTTTTTGGTTATTCATATCTTTTATATTATTTTGTATTCCCTGTGGGTTACCCACCACTGATTCACCCGTGACCCGTCACCATAGTCCCTTGTGCTCTTTTCTCCCCCGTTTTGAGCCCTTATCCTCCCCCTCCCTCCCTGGGTATCACTTTCTTATGTGGTTCCCCTATGTTCCTGCTATAAGTGAATCCATTCGATATTTTTCTCTTTCTTTCTGGCTTATTTTGCTGAGCATGATTGCTTCTAGCTCCATCCATGTTGCTGTGAATTGCATTAGTTTATCATTTTTGATTGCTGAATAGTACTCCATTGTATACCTGTACCACATCTTCTTGATCCAATCATCTATTTTTGGGCATCTGGGTTGTTTCCATGTCTTAGCTATTGTAAACAGTGCTGCAATAAACATATGGGTGCATGTCTCTTTTTGGATTAATGTTTTTGTGTCCTTTGGGTAGATTCCCAGAAGTGGTATTACTGGATCGTATGGGAGCTCCATTTTTAGCAGTTTGAGAAACCACCATACAAACTTATTTATTCATGCATGCAAGAACTGGGGTGTAGGCCAGAGATGTGTGTGTGTGTGGGGGGGGTGAGAGGATTCACCAGAGACAGAGTGGGGAGCAGAGCAGGAGGATCTACTGAAGTACACTGCTGAGGGGAGCAGCGGGCAAGACAGGAGCTGTCTGCTGTGCCATGTGGGTCAGCTCCCTGGTCAGGGGTCGAGCTTGTGCTGCAGTGGCTGCAGATAGCTTCATAGTGCTGTAACTTAACCCCTTGCACCACCAGGGAGGCTCCTAGGAGAAACAATTCTTCACCTCTTGCTTGGCCAAGAAACCCCCTCTTGTCCAATTTTCAGAACTGAGAAATCAGTCCCGAGCCAAACTACCCCTCACCTGCCTGGTGACCTTGGGCAAGTCACTTAGCTTCTCTGAGCCTCAGTTTCCCCACTTGTGAAAAAGGAACCATTATCATTCTTACTTTCATCACTGACACTAATAAATGCCTTGTAAATATCATGTTGGTTATGGGTGCTATTATTTTCATTATTTGAAGTGCCAAATTCTCTCTCTTCTTCCCCGCTATTCAGTTCTCATGGAAAAGAAGGCTCCATGCAGAATGAATGTCAGTTTTCCTTTCAACACATCCCAGACACAGTGCTCCGCTCCCTTGAACTTCAGAGACGCCCCCTCCAGGAAACGTGGCTTGCTGTAAGTACAGCAGGAGAGAGATGGGACCCTGTGAGGCCTCTGAGCAGCTGTTTGATGTCACACTGGGGTGGCCCAGACCGGGGACAGGCTTGTTTACTCCTTGCAGATAATATCTCAATGGCCAGCCAGGAGGGTGGGAGGACGCTGGGGGAACAGCACCTTTGTCATTGTTTAAACATGGATGATGATAATGCCTCTGAGGCCAATATGGGTGAGGGTGAGGAGCGAGTGATGCGTTTGAAGATATTCCATACACCCATTTGGAAACTTCATATAGAGAATCTAAACCTCTTAAAAAAAAAAAAAAAACCAAACGGTGACCCTCAACTGTCGTTTTTCCAGTTATGAGTATTGAGCATCTCCTCATTAATAATTCTCGTTGTTCAAGATTCTTAGACTCTTCCCAGAATGTACCATACACTCATGTCCATGCTGATAATTTTTCCCCCTGAGAAGGATCAGGGAGGTTACATTTCTGCAAACTCTTTTGGATCATGGAATCTTTAGCTTGTGGAGTATATTGTGAGATTAACGTTTTGGGAAATGGTTTGGTCAAGGTTACCATAGGAAATAAAATGTTGCATATGGCACAGAGTAAATGCTTGGTGAATAGTCAATACAGTCACTGTTCTTGCAGAAGGGGTTGAACTTCAAAGTCACTGCCAAGTTTAAAGATCTATGATTGTAAAGCAGTGTCACAGAAAAGTTATGTGGATTTGTTGGCTTGGGGGAAATTAAAAAAAAAATCAAAACCACACGTTGACAATACTGTCTTCTTAGTAATTGAAATTTAGTCCTTAACAAGCAGCAATGCTGGTCTGTGTGGGCCTTTCCTACTGGTTTCTCATGAGATTATAAGAAGCAGTGGGGTTCTCAGAGGCAAGTCAAATACCCGCCAGGAAAAACTGCAGGGCACACATGTCAGCATCTGGAGGAGGGTTGCCATCTTGGAAAGGGGGCCCTGGGTGGAGCCTGGGTTGGCCCCATGGCCTACCGTGGACATGCATTGGCTGCAATCATGTGGAGAATACCTCTCTGCCTGGGCCTGAGGTTCTTGACTGTCAAACACCAGCAGGATGTGAACACATCACCTTGTTGCTCACAGAGAAGCCTACATACAGGTCAGTTGTGTTGACATCACTCGAGGTCACCCTTGTTTGTGGAGAGAGTTAGGTCTCTTCCCACCTACTTGCCAATTCCAGGTTTTGTCTGGTTTCGTGGTGAAGTGGCTGCCTGCTTAGACAGATGTGCCCATAGGGTGTGCAACTCCAGGTGAAGTGGGGTCTCTTGTTTGGGTGTAGAGCTGAGGCTCGTTTTGACTTTTCTCTCTAGTTCTGGCTTCTTAAGACAAAAGATAACCAACCTGATGACTCAGTTTCCTGCTTTCTACCCTGAGTCCCTGTCCTTCCTGACCCCTTGCTCTTTCTCCTTCCTCTTTTCCATAATAAAACAGCGATGTAATCAGGCCCTGGAATGTGTCTTGGCATGGGGAATAAGCTCAGGCAACTTGGTTTATTAGCTGTTTCTATGGGAGAGAACTTTTGGGGCCAAACAGATATTTACAAATATTGAAAGCACAAGTGTCTTCACTGGAGATAACTAGCTTCTCAGAGAAGTCTTGCTTTTCACGACACCTTCCCTTCCCCCTCTCCTCTATCCTGCATCTGCCCAGCTATCCAATCATGACAAACTGTCCTGAAGAAATTCTTCACTGCTTTTGGGAGTTCAGGACCTGAGGGCTTGGTATTTACTACTTTGGGGGGCTAGACTAGAAATGGAGTTTTGATAAGTAAATGTTTTGGTAGAGATAGTGGGTTGGCCGGTGGAGAGTTTTCATGAACAAAGGTCAGTACCCCAAATGGGGTGTTTGTAGCCTCACGATTCCTCTAGTGATCAGAAGCACAAGTTCATATTTTAACATTTTCCTGCTTCAAGTATTCATGCAACAAATATGGACTCTGCATCCAATGCAATGTATTTGGCACTGGAGTTACTGTGTTCTGTCAGAGTCTGGAAGAAAACATGCATCATTAAAGGTTCTTCAAGTGGAGAGAATTTAATACAGGGCATTGAATGCCTGGGTGGTAGAAAAGCTGAAGAGGCAAATAGTAGAGTGTAAGGCAGCTCGCAGATTATGAATAGCAGGAAGTCACCACTACCTCTGGGGAAAAGGGTCAAAAAGAAGCAGCTTTGTTACCAGAGTCCAGGTGCCAGGACTTCCAGGTAGAGCCGAGATCATGGAGTAGCTCTAGCTGCTGCCAAAGCAGGATGGTCGGTGGAGTGAGGAGTAATCTGGCAGGGTCCTCTTCCCTCCAGACTTTCAGCAGTCCCATTGATTGAGAGGACCAGGAAGCCAGGACCATTTCTCAGGCCCCATTTCTCAGTCCCTCTGATTTGGAGCAGGCTCATGTCTGGTACCCATGGTGTCCCTGCTGTCTCAAAGAGATGTGGGTGCCCACTTTCACCTGGCTTTACCCATACTCTTGATATCCATCTCCCAAACTGAAACCAGGTCTAAAGAGGGAGAGATCATGATCTTTCAATGTTTTTTCATCTGAGAATTTGGGATATTGCCAAGGGGAAAACAAGTTCAACTTTCAGAAGGAAATCCATTTAAAGGTGAACAAAACTTGGATGAAGGAATACCCCTCTCCCCCACTCCCTGCAATGAACTTAGTCTTGGGACTTCTTACAAGCCCTGAAAACACCTTTCCCTATAATAATAAGAACTAACATTTATCGAGTGCTTGGTTTGTCATTGTGTTAAGTGTTTTCTGTGTGTAATCTTATCAAATCTTACATCAACCTTACACTCTTATTATTCCCAACTTATAATTTGCGATCCAAAGTTTATATGGTTAAATCCATTTCACTTATCACATTGTCGGGAAGGGGTAGAACTGGATTTGGAGGAAGTTAATCTGACTTTGTGACTCATGTTTCTAGCCACTCCTCAATAGTGCCTCCAATTTCTTGGTCTTGGATGTGGGGGTTGCATAATGAAGTGTATTTAATTGTGTGGCCAATAAAAGAAGCCTGACAGAAAGGTAGGTAGAATATAGTGCAGCTGCTAGTGGAGCAGCTCTGAGTAACGATAGCCTAAGTGAGGTGGACACTTACTCCTCTTTCACATCAGATTTTGTGCCAGCTGGAATGGCAACTCTGATCCTCAGAGTTTTCAAGAGTATGGATTTCTTCTATCTTTATCCTTTATCATCCTTAGGGTATTTTCATGGTGGACACTTATCTAGGTATTCCACCACCAAGTGCAGCTGACGGAAAAGGGAAAATGAAGGCAGGAAAAAAAATACCTCCATTCTGAGGGCATGACCAGGATATTGTATACTCTTTTCTCTTCTCTCCTTGTCACTATTCCCATGTAGCTGCAAGGGAGGCTGGCAACAGGCAGTCCTGCTAAACACAGTTCTATCAATATAGGAAAAAGGAAAAATGATATTGAAGGATACAGTAGTTCTGCTCTCAGGTACCTTGCTTTTCAGTTTACTGATTGAAAGGTTTTTTCAATGTTTCATCTAACTATGTGAAATCTTCAATTTGGGCTAATTTTGTTTTCAATTTACACATGAGGCTATTGAGGACAAGAGGGGTGAAAGGATTTGCTACAGGTCCCCAAATGAGTCAATTAGGTGGGGAGTGAGGTTTGAATGGGAATTAATTTTGTAAGTGGCCATTCACTTCTGAATTCTTTTTATATTATAAATGGCTTTTTGCTTCTAGATAAAACCTCATTACTGTGTTAGAGATGGGTAATAAATTCTTATGTAATAAAGACCCATTCACATAATCACTCTTTGTTTCATGCTTAGTGCTATTCAACTATTAGGAATTATTACAGAGACTATTACCAAACCCAGATTTTTTGACATTTGCACAATTCCAGCAAGTCTGAACTAAATAATTCATATGAAACAATAAAAAAAATTGAGAGCTCAAGTGTCTGGAGGGTTGAGTCAAGAAATATTTGTTTTTGTGGACAGAAACTTACTCAGTCTAACTCAAGCCAAGCTGTTATCCACAGCAGATGACATCTGTGCACTCAGGGGCTAGAAACGGGTGAAAGATCCCATTAGTCAGGAATTCACTCTTTGAGCCCATCTTGTACCAAGTTGTTAGGGAAGCAAATATCATGTTGTAGATGATTACCTATCTACAATAAACTCTTACTTAATTATCAATAAACTCATATGCATATTCTCTGCCCCAACACTCTCTCCTGCATTCCACATGCCCAGCCACCTACCAGCACACCCATACCTTTTCTGGACAGATGCTGTGGGCATTGACAGTTTGATACCACCGTGATGCAAATGCATTGCAAAGTGGAATTGCAAATCTTGCAAAAGATGCAGGATTTCATAAAGTGGATGAAAATTTTTCTGGAGAGCAGCTCTAATTACAAGCCAAGCATTTGATGGATGAGAATGTGGTAGCATCAGGCCAGGTGACACGACAGGTGCTTCAAAAGAGAATGATTTGTGTATCAAAGGATTAAGAGAGGCCCTTAGGAAAATTGATGAAGCCCTCTAGTATTTCTGAAAAATTACCCTCTCTATGATCCTCCTGCAAAAAGTCAAACGTGAAGGGAATGTGTCATATTAGCATCGCATTATCTATCTATCCACCGATCTATCTATCTATCTATCTAGTCTTGGAAAACTTGCCAAAACTTGATTCAAGCTTTGTTCATTCTAAGAATTAGCACGTGGTTGACATCTAGCTAGATGGTTGTTCGCTATGATAAAAATAACTTGTTTTTATAATTTTGAGTTTGAAGAATTTCAACCCCCTAGGGTCCCTTGAATGTTTTATTAGATTGTGAAGTTTATTGAACAGTCCTGCATCCAAGGTGGGGATGGGGATCTTAACTTTCCTGTCAGCCATTTCGCTTTAGCTGATGGAAGGGATTGCTGTGCAGAGGAGTATGTGATAGTAGAACATTAATTCTTGGCAGCCTTTCTGGGCACTAGAGTAATAGGGATGCTGCTGATGATAACAAAACAATTGCAACAAGCATTAATTGGACTTTTATTATGTTCCAGGCACCATGCCAAACACTTTGTGTGGGTGATGTCATCGAATCCTTAGATAACCCTCTAAGGTAACTGTGATTTTATCCCCATTTGACAGTTGAAGGTATGAAGGTTTAGCAAAGTTACATATTTTGCCACTGAGGTTCTACATTGCATCCTTTGGGAGACTAAATCTTTCCTGCTGTCCCCCATCTCCATTTCTTTTTATTGTAGTGAGAACATTTGACATGGCTTCAACACACTTTTAAGTATGTGATATGGTATTGTTAGCTATAGGCATGTATTGTAAGCAGCTCTCTAGAACTTTCTCATCTGGCAGAACTGAAACTTCATACCCATCAAACAACTCCTTATCTCTTCCCTCCCCCCATCCCTGGGGACTGCCACTCCCCTCTGTGGCTCTGAGTTTTGGCTATTTTTTAAAATTTTATTTTAGTTTTTGCAGAAGAATTGGGGTATATGCCAGAGGAGCTGAGGGGTGGGGTGGGGGGTAAGAGGATTCACCAGAGACAGAGTGAGGAGCAGAACAGGCAGATCTACTGAAAAAATACACTGCTAAGGGGAGCAGCGGGTGAGACAGGAGAGGTCTGCTGAACCATGTGTGTCAGCTCCCTGGCTGGGGATCGAACTCAAGCTGTAGTGGGACTTACACCCCTAGGCCACCAGGGAAGCCCAGTTTTGGCTATTTTAAATACATCACATAAGTGGCGTCATAAACATCCTTCTGTGACAGATTTACTTCATTTAACATCCTGGCCTTCATATTGTCCATGTTGGCCTATGTGGCAGGACTTCCATTTATATTTTAACTTTTTTCTTTATGATGTAACAGGGCTTCATTTTTTTAAAAGGCTGAGTAATCTTCCTTTGTCTATAGGCTGCATATTCTTTATACTGAATCCCCTTTTGATTCTTGCAAGTTGAGCAAACCTAGAAAGGGAATAGAGTGCCTACTGTGTTCCAGGCATGTGTGAAGAACTTTCCATGTACTATCTCATTTAACCCTGACACGAGACCCATGGACTCTCCAGATGAGAAACTGAGGATTAACAAAATCAAACCATGTATACAAAGTCAGAGATCTTCTACTGCATGGTACACTCAGGATTCTAACAAAGATATGCAGTGTAGCTGACTCTAATGTTCAATCATACATCTCCCCACTATTAGAGTTCTTGTTTACCTTATATCTTTCCTCCAAAAGTGCATTATCAACTTTATTTTAAATCTTTGATCATGAGTGATTGTTAAGGAACATATGTGTTTTTTCTTTATAAACTCTGTTCATATTCTTTGCTCATCTTTTCTATTAAGTTGTTGGTCTTTTTTATTTCTAGGAGCTCTTTACATATGATGGTCACCATTTTGTTTGTGACATATGCTCAAATTTCCCTCTCTTGTCTTTTGCCTTTGCTTGTGAGTTATGTGTGTGTGTGTGTGTGCATGTGTATGTGTATGTGTTATATTTTGCATAAGAAGTCAAAATGATCTGGGTTTTTTTTTCATAATTTCTGGATTTTAAGTGATGGTTTGGTGGACTTTTCTACTTTATGTGTGTGTGTTCCTATTGGTTCAGTAGGCACATTTGAGAGAAGGTGTACTGAGGTACAAACCACTTCTAATGATGCATATGCTCAAGTTCTGTACTTTAGGAGATGGAGATGATTATCTCCTTCACCAGCTGCCTATCTTGCCCATCCTTCCTGGCTTTAACCCTGTAATCCACACCACCAAGGCACCACAGTAGGAGGTGCTGGGAAATATTTCAACAGAACATCCAACCTTGGCCACAGTGCCCTGAAGTCTCTTTTCCTATTTCTACCATTGCTGCTTCAGGCTGACTGGGCTTTCCTTCCCCAGCACCTGGGAAGAAAGTGCATCTGTTTGGTGTGAAGAGAAAGGACATCTTCTCAGAACTTCTCTGAGGCTAGTCAGATTTCTGCTAGACACAGAAGACCGTGGGCTTTGCAGTGATGAAGAATATAGAAGCTGTTTTGGATTCAGTGTGTGGCAACTGGAAGGAAATTTTGAGTAAGTTGCATTACATATTTTATACTGCATGCAACCTCCACTAGAAAGCTTTCACCCATCTTCAAGAAAATGGTTTTCTAGGCTGAGCTGAGAACATATCTGAGGTATGTCTCCTAGAAAGGCCAGGGAGAGGGTTAGGGAAGGAAAGTATGTTGAGGTTAGTCAGAGCTTGGATTCTGGCCTTATACAGATCTGGGTTGAAGTTCTGGCTCTGCCAGTTCTTATGCTGGGAACTTGGGCAAGGGAATTAGTAACCCAGAGTCTTAATTTCTTCATCTATAAAATGGGGAATGGGTGGGGCAGAGGAAGGCCAGGAACAGTATAATATTCATCCATATGCCTTTATCCCAGAGTTATCGATTGAGCTGGGTTCTGATCTTCTGCTCTTGGATTTCAGACCTCGTTACCCCACTACGTCTCAGGTGACATACAGGAAGTTCTTCTCTAACACGCAGGACCATGCTCCTGCTGGTGCTCCAACTTCATCCTCTGCAAACTCTCATGTTTGCCTTTATTCATTTCCTTTTTAGTTTCCTCCATTAGAATATAAGTTCCTTGAGTGCATCCAAAGTGTGCCACTCCATGGTGGCATCCCTGTGTGGTGGACAGCTTCTAACATAACCCTCAGTGACCCCCTCATGCTGCTACTGAATATTCTTCACTTCATGGTACTGACTAATTGTATGTAATCTCTTCCCTTTGAGCATTGGGTGGACTTACTAACTCACCCTACTGCATTGATATGACAGACATGCTGGGATGTCACTTCCAAGATGAGACGGTGACTTCTGTCTTGTGAGTCCTCTCTAGTTTTCTTGCTTACTCTCTTGTGGACACCCATCATGAACAGCCCTAAGGAGAGGCCCACATGGCAATGTAAAACTAGCAAAGACCTGAGATCCTCAATCCTACATCCTATGAGGTGTTGAATCGTCCCCCTGTTGAGCCTTCAGATGAGGCTGCAGCCCCAGCAGTTACCTTGGTTGCAGCTCATGGAAGACCTTGAAGCAGAAGACACAGCAAAGCCATCCCCAGTTTCCTGACCCATAAAATCTATGAGATTTTGTTTGTATTTATTGTAAGCCACTAAGTTTTGGGGTGATTTGTTCTCTAGTAATAGGTAAGTAGCACTAGAAACTAGCGTACTACCTGAACTATAAAAGGCAGTAATTTTTGTTAAATAAATGTTAAATTAAATATTTTTTGTTAAATAAATGCACGACCTCAGGATCAATGATGACTCTTTGAGTGACTATTATGTGCTAGGTCTGTAAGCGACAGCACCACAATCAAGGCCTAGTAGAATAGTAGGTACAATTATTATTTCCTTCTTCCAGATAAGAAAACTCAGACCTGGAGTAGTTAAATGAGTTGATTCAGGGTTCAAATCCGTGTCTGTGTTGTTGAATGCTATTCAAAGCATCCGTGTTGGGAAATATGAATTCAGACATCTGCTCTCTTTGTGGACCTTAGAGTTTAAATTTCACTTCATTTTACAGAAGGGAAACTGAGTCATGGCAAAGGGAAATGACTTAAGCCATGTCACATGATGACAGATTTACAGATCGAGCCAGGACTAGAACTCTGACCTCCTGATAGCTCTCAGTGCATTTTCTGTCCTCCAGCCCCACCTGACATACCAGGCTGTCAGGAAAGACCGGCCATGTCTCTGCAAACTCAGCCATCATACTGCCGATGGTTTCCTTATGTATCACCCAGACATGGCAAATGCAGTTACCTAATGACCTCCATGCCCAAAATTGACCTTATTTACGGTGACTATACCTGCTTCGCCAGTCAGGAGCTTCTGTGTAATTGAGTGGACCAGGCAGGAATTAGATCTGGGTCCGTGATCTATACAGCCTGTCCATATCTTAATCTATGTCAGTTCTTTCCACTGATCGCTGTTCTGCAGCAAAATGTAACCACGTGGCCTTTGGGAAGCCAACAGAGGGGCGGCAGCAGATATGTTCAGAAGCAGGTCATCAGTATGGCTGACTTGTCAGTCCTAGAGCTAGAATAGCTTTGGGGTGGGCTTGATTATCTTTCACATGGACTCCAAGGGCCTTCTTTCCCTTTTTTGACATCCTGGATATCATCATCTTTGGGGAGCTTTCTCTTCCCCTCCTAACAGCACCTGCTCTGTGTTGTGATATCTCTATTTGTCCATGTCTCTGACTAGAGTTTCCTGGACACAAGGATTATGTCTTGCTTATTTCTGGATGGCTGGTGTGTCCTTCAGTGCCTGGCACGTGGTGGACACAGAGGGGCTGCAGAGGGGCTGCTACATAGGGGCCTCTCTGGTGGCGCAAGGGGTTAAGTCTCAGCACTATGAAGCTATCCAGGGCCACTGCAGCACGAGTTCAATCTCCAGCCAGGGAGCTTCCCACATGGCGCAGCAGACCTCTCCTGTCTTGCCCATTGCTCCCCTCAGCAGTGGATTTCAGTAGATCTGCCTGTTCTGCTCCTCTGCAGAAGTGTGCCTATGAATAACACCTTGCACGGTGTAGCGATGTGTCCTCAGGGCTCTGTCGGTTGCTTAGCTCATCCTGGTGATGCCATCACCTTGCAGGGAAGTTGGCATCATCATTGTCACAGATGAGAGCAAGGACCAGAAGTGTGTGCAGTCTGCCCAAGGCCCCCACCAAATATGCCTTGGCCTGAGAACTCAGCCTCTTCTGCCTCAGTGGTTCATCCGGGGCTTTACACAATAGCGAAAATGTTTGCTCCACCTGATTCTATCATCATTTGTCATCTGATGGGTCACTTAAAAGTCTAAATGTGACATGAATCGCTTCATCTGAATTCATTCTATCAGAACAAGTGTTCAAATGGAGCTTTCTAACTGAGTTTTGGGCTAAGGGGCAAAAGCAAATGGTTTAACTATCCCCACCTTCCACAGGGAGCTTCTAAGCTCCCACTGTTTGCAGGGACCCCCAAAGACTTGGTGGAGAGAATATTTCCGGTGCTTTGCCCAAGAGGGTGCTGATGTCTCTGGGCTGACTCTCCCTCCCGTGTGATCCACTGGCCCCCTCTGCTGCGTAGGCAGCAGTTTGCCTCCTGACCACCGGAAGTGCAGAGATTTATCCAAAGGGGTCATGTCTTTTAGCTCAATGGCAGTTACAGTCACTCCCAGTGAGGGGACTTTCAGGAAGCCACCTGATCTTATTTGTAGGACCTTGTTTCCTTGGGGCCACCACTGACACTCAGAGAGGGCCACGTCCTAGGTTGGCATCTTGGTTCCCTAAATCAAAGGAACAATCACAAAGGACCCTTTTAGGTGTTAAGGAGAAATCCCTGACATACATGTTCAAATCCAAAGATGATGATGATGATGATGATGGTGATGGTAACAGATGTGTTTTATTGCTTGTCCCCCATTGGCCGGATTTCAGCAGTGCACCGGCCACTGCTTTTTAACCTTACTGTATCTTAATCATGACTCTATAAGGTCCAAGTCATCATGCCCATTTCATAGATGGAGAGCTAGGATTCAGGGACATACGGAACTTGCCAATGACTCACTATGTCTGTCTCTGTTAGGTCCATGTCTATCCCCATCCCCGTGCCTCTGCCTGTATTTAATCTCCACACTCCACCTCCACCTGCATTCATATATCCCTACATCTAACTCATCTTAAACCAGGTTTTCTCACCTTTGCTACTATTGGTTCCTTGGCGGTTATGGACATACTGGTCTAGATGGTTCTTTGTGGTGGGGGCTCTCCTGAACATTCTAGGGTGTTTGGTGCCCCCCTAGGCGCTATCCACTACCTGCCAACTCCCCCTCCTGCCAGCTGGGATGACAGAATGTCTCTAGACATTGTCTGATATCCCTCTGGAGAGCAAAATCATGTCCCCAACTGAGTATCACTGTTTTAGAATAACAAGGTGACAAAACAGGTGCAAGTTTAGTTTTGGTGAAGGCCTCAAGACCATAGATTTCAAAGGGCCTCCACATTTCAGGGTAAGATGCTATAGCACTTAGGCCATATTTTCTTTTCTTTTTTTTTTTTTTTTTTAAGATTTATCTATTTATGCATATAAGAACTGGGGTGTAGACCAGAGGTGTGGGGTGGTGAGAGGACTCACCAGAGACAGAGTGGGGAGCAGAATGGGCGGATCTACCAAAGTACACTGCTGAGGGGAGCAGCAGGCAAAGCAGGAGAGATCTGCTGCACCATGTGGGAAGCTCCCTGGCCGGGGATCGAACCTGTGCTGCAGTGGCTGTGATAGCTTCATAGGCTGAGACTTAACCCCTCGTGCCACCAGGGAGGCCCCACTTAGGCCAGATATTCAAAGCAAGTTGCTGCAGACCTGATGGTTTTCCCCATGACCTTAACGTAAGAGGCAGTTTAAGGAAGGCGTGTGCCAGGGGTGGTCCAGGGAGAGGCTCCTTCGCCCCCACTGAGACCCCAAGTTCTGACTTGGTCCCTGAAGTCCTCTTGCTGTGTCTTCTTGGCCTGTTCAGGAAGGGGATGGCAGTGCTTACGGCCCCTCATTCATCATCTTAGTCATTTTGTTTTTCACTCTGCAAGCTACCCGGTCCCTATCTAATCAGGGGGCTGCTTCCTGTTTTTGTTCACGGGCCTTCGTCCCGCTGGAGCGATTTTTATCATCAAACAGTATGAAAATAGAACATTAGGAATTGGCACCCCTCTCCTGTTGCAAGGCCTCGGGGCTGGCCAGTTGGCGTGGGCAGAAGACACGGAAACAGCCCAGGACCCGCCACGTATTGTCCGCGGCACAAACAGCGAAGCTTGCCTCTTGTTCCCTTCACTTGGCTCCCCTCAAAAAATAAAAATAGTGATGCAGTTTGTTTAAACCTAAAGACATGTATTTACAAGCAGCTCAGGACGGGTCTTCCTGGAGAACGGGGCGGTTTTCCCGGGTTGATGAATGGGCTCCTTCTGCCATCTGGAATGTGCACGGAAGTGGGCATGCCTGTCCCAGGTTGGCTCTTGACTTCCTCTCTGGCCAACGTCTGCGGCCCAGAAGGAGCCGGGTTCTCAGCAGTGCAGGAGAAGGTGGAGTGTGGGTGAGGAGACGTGGCCTTCACGTCTCTGGGCGAGCAGGAAAACTCGATGACGTGAATGTCGCAGAGAGACTTTTTCTTTAGATCCACTGGCTCTGCCATCGACCCACCGCCTGGAGGTCACAGGAGAAAGGGCGTGAGGGTCGAGATCCACTTCCATGGGGTTGTCCCCTCTGTGGCTTCCTCTTCAGAGTGTTGAGTGAGCTCAGGCTCCAGCACCTGCTGGGCACCGGGGGCCAGAAGAGCAACCTCAAGGGGAGAGTAAGGAGCAGAAGACCCAGAAAGTGTGTCTAGGTAGTGACACATGCCTAATTTAAAAAATTTATTTATTTGTTTGTTTTTAAAGATTTGTTTATTTATGCATACAAGAGCTGGGGTGTAGGCCAGGGGTGTTGGAGTGAGAGGATTTGCCGGACACAGAGTAGGGAACAGAACAGGCAGATCGACTGAAGTACACTGCTGAGGGGAGCAGCGGGCGAGACAGGAGAGGTCTGCTGAGCCATGTGGGAAGCTCCCTGGCCAGGGATTGAACTCATGTTGCAGTGGCTGTGATAGCTTCATAGTGCTGAGATTTAACCCCTGGTGCCACCAGGGAGGCCCATGTTCCTAATTTTTTAAGACTCAGCATTATTTCTGTTTCTTTTGTACCTTCACTGACAAACTCTGCTCCTCTACCTCTTCTTCATTA
>PVIJ01017849.1:0-28132 GCA_004024925.1 Scalopus aquaticus | reverse complement strand
CCCCACGCCTCTGGCCTGTACCCCAGCTTGTATGTATAAATAAAAAATAAAATCTTAAAAAAAAACAAAAAACATTAAAAGCCTGGCACAGACACAGAGGGCACCAGGACGCTCCTTTACCCTCCTGCTAGATCACGGAGAACCTGCTCCCGGCCCTGCTGGCGCCGCAGGGGACTTTGAAGAAAAGGGCAACATTTGAGGACCAGATGGAGGTTTTTCAGATCCAGCCATCTGGGGGGCAGGACCCCTTAAGATCATGTTTTCGGTCCCTTGGGACTTCAGGTCCCCAAAGAGCAAAACAGCCGGTCTCCACCCAGGGCCCACTCCAGCCCTTCCCCTGAGGTGCTCGGGGCCAGCCTGGGCCCGTGCCGCGGACTCCCAGCGCACAGGGGGCTGAAGGAGGCGCTGCCACAGCCAACAAGGCGGGAACCGGAACCGCGGGTCTCCCGCTGGGTCACTGAGCTCGCAGAACCTCAGCCCAAACCTTGGAGACAGGCCCCGGGGCACCCAGATGGGTTCCCCCAGGAGCCAGCTGCCAGGTGTTCTTCTGGGGCCTTGTGAACGCAAAGGTGCCCACCCCAGGGAAGTGCGTTAGCGCATTTGGGTGGACAAATGCGCCTGCGCCCCGTGGGGGCCGGAACATCTGCGTTCACTGCTCTCCGCCAGTGTCTAGCAGAGTGCCTGCGCACAGTAGGTCCTCGAAACCTGACAGCGGGGGGAGGGGACATGCTCCTGGCCGGTATGCCCTCTGGTAAGAAGTCACGCCGGGCGGTCAAGCACCTCCCACAGCGAAGCTGGAGGTCCTGCCTGCCGGGCCTGTGCAGCCTCAACCTGGGCAGGACCAGATCGACGGGGCCATCTCTCTCTCTCTCTCTCTCTCTATCTCTCTACCTCTTTTTATTTCTGCCTTGCACTGGGTAAGTACCCAGAAGGGGGTGTGAGATCACAGGAAGATTTTTCTATTTTGGCATTTAATATATGGTTCTTTTCTTTCTTAAAGAGAAACTTCTTTATTTTTTGCATAAAAGAACTAGGGTGCAGGCTACAGGTGTGGGGGGTGAGAGGACTCCCCAGAGACAGAGCGGGGAGCAGAACAGGCAGATCGACTGAAGTCCACTGCTGAGGGGAGCAGCGGCGAGGCAGGAGAGGTCTGCTGCGCCGTGCGGGAAGCTCCCTGGCCGGGAATCGAACACAGGCCGTAGCGGTGATAGCTTCATAGTGCTGAGACTTAACCCCAAGGCCACCAGGGAAGCCCAATACATGGTTCTTTTACTATTTTTTGTAAGAATTCATATGTTCGTTCTGGGCTGTACCATTGCATTGATTTCAGTGTCTCTTTCCCCCATCAGCCACGTTGCTTTTAATGTATGAGATCAGCGGTGAAGCTTGCACTTGTGTGTTCTCTTTAATATTCTGTCTGCCTGTGCTTTCCTCTCGCCCCTCCTGGCTTAACCCCTCAACCCATGAGCATGGTTACACCCCTCTCATTCGTTTTCATTCTTTCCCCCTACCCCATCCCTCATATGTCATTGTCCCTCCCCCTCCCTCTTAACCTCAGGGCCCAAGGGGTGTTTATTAATGTCCACTGGTTTTTGAAAGGTTTATTAATGGCTTTGAAAGGTTTATTAATGTCCACTGGTTTTTGTTGTCAATTGCTATGTAAATGTCCAAGTTTTTTTTATCATTCTCAATTACTGTGCTGCTCATAATTTCTCACGTTCCCTCCACTTTTTCAAAAATATCTGTATTTTATCTTTCCTCGTGGCCACATAATGCCCCAGGGTGTGGATATATCCCATCTTCCTCATCCCATTGGGAGGACTAGATTTTATAGCCTCCCAAGTGGGGCCTCCACTTGTCCTTGGCACACACACCACTCAGTCAAGCCTTGGACCCCCCCACACACACACCCCTAACTCACAGGAACACACCACCTCCTCTCTGCAACCACAGCTCTCTCCCAGAGTGCTTCCTGCGGGGTTGGGTCCCAACCTCAGGTCACATGCCCAGTGGGTAGCTTTTAGCCCGCACCCCTGACAGCAAAATGATTTCTGGCCATTGTCGTAGGATAATAAAGCCCCACCCCCAAATATCCTGACTTTGCCTAGCATCTGTGAATGTGATTTGTAGCAAAAGCAATTTAGCAAAGGTGACTACAGCAAGGACCTCAAGCTGGGGCCACTGTTGACAGGATCACATGGGTTCTGTGAGAGCGAGGGAGAGGGAGCCAGAGAGGAGAGAGAACGTCGGCAAGGACGTTCTGCTCTGAAGGCGGAGGAAGGGGCTCGCAGGCCGAGAACAGCGGGCAGCTTGCGGAAGCCAGAAAGGCCGGGCGGGGTTCTCCCTGAGCCAGAGGGAGCGCAGCTACCCACACACTGGCCTTGGCCACGTGAGGCCCATGTCCGCCCTCGGGTCTCGAGAACAGAGAGGCAACGGGTGCTGCTGTGGAAGGCCCCAAGTTGGTGGGGCTTTGTCCCAGCCCCCCGCCCCCAGAGACCAGCAGCCACAGATGAGCAGTGGGCATTCTTTCCTTGACTCAGGATCAAAGACCACCCTTTTAGCAGAATGAATTTTCATCTGCGGAAGATCATTCAAAATCCGTAGAATATTTCACGTGTGAACTAAGATTTGTATGTTACCAAAATACAAATACTTCTTGTCACAGTTCATACTGTTTCCCTGTTTTAAATTTTAAACGCAGATTCAAATTGTGTTTTAGAGGCTAAATGCAAGCGCGGAGTCAAACCAAGTTCTGTTTCTTGGCCACGTCAGCCACTGTGCTTTCGTGGTTTATTTCCAATCTGCTGTTTAAATGCCGGACGTGCAAGTCCAGACTTTGGGCAGACAAACTGCCCCCAAAATGATCCCAAACCATCACAAGCTTGCTCCCCCAAACACTCCAGTGGAGCCCCATGCTGAGAGCCCGTGGCTCCTCTGGGGGTCTTCCAACTGACTCCCTGGAGCCAGGCCATCCTCACCAAAGCTCAGATAACAGAAACGTGCTAATTTGCTGCTTACATAGATGCCATTAAAACTCAGCAGTCACGGCAACTGGTTAGAAGTTAGACCAACAAAAATATTTTTCAGGGACATTGTTGGGAATTGTGGGTGCCTGATGCTAATAAAAAGCAGAGCAGCTTTCGCCAGTGTTATTATTGTGTTTGAGTGTCCTACAGCCACTGTGTGTCCTCCTCGCTGGCACACGGAGCTGACAGTCCCTGCCACCCTGGGTTCTGCATTATTTCTCACGGTCCAGGAAAAAAGGAAAACCAAGCCTTCCACCATCCTGCCCTGTGCCAAAGGCAGTGCCCAGTGTCCACGGCAGAGTCGAGGACAGAGACCCAGCAGAGGCTTGCTGAGCAGCAAACAGGAGTCTGCCCTCCGAGCTGAGGCCCTGGCTTGCGAGGACACACGGGAAGGGCTGACGGAGCTGCAACTGGCAGATACTGCGGGGCCCCTGGGAGACTTCTGCCCCGGGACACCCCAGGCCTCTGAGCCTGATGCCCAGGGAGCCCTCTCTGGCCCTCAGAACTCCCCTCCACCAGCCTCACCCAGGATCTCATCCGCCGGGCTGGACACCCGCCAGTCACTCTCCGTGGCCAGGTGCCACTCCAGGAGGGGCTGGCCCTACACATGGGGGATCTGGCGGCCTCCCGGGCGGCAGTGGTGCCAGGTCAGTGGCGGGGTGAGGTTACGGGAAGCCGAGAAGCCTTGAGAGCGGAAAGCAGTCCCAGGTCCCAGGCCAGCGGAGCGGCCCTGCCCAGTCCCCAGTCTCCCTCGCCTGGCCACAGACATCCCCGGGGGCAGCATGTGGGAGCTCTCTGGTCGCCACAACCCCCCTGCCCTCCCCATAACCCTGCTAGACCACAGGTTAACCTGTGGATTTTGAAGTCAGCAGATCCACACTCAAGGTCAACTTCTCCCCAGGGAGCTGTCGCCCCTGTAACGGGAGGCCGGCCAGCAGGGCCGATGGAAGTGAGAGAACGGAGATGCCACAGGCAGGGCACCTGGCACAGGGGCACCTGTGGCCTTTGCCCCCTTCCTCCCCCTGGCGGAGTCCTCCTCGGAACCCCAGAGCAGGGCAGCGGCGCTGGTCTGCAGCCCCCCCTCCCCCTCTGCTTGCTCCTTGGAGGCGACTTTGAGGGTTTCAGCAGGAGCCTTTTGGAGACGCGATTATGTTCAGCAGTGGGGGGCGGGGGCTGTGGCCATCTAGGGCTTTGGGGTGCCTGTGGGTGGGTGGCCTCCCTCCCAGTTGGACTAGGGTGGGAAGGAGGCAAAGGGGGGATGGTAGGGGGGAGGGAGTGATGCAGTGAGAGGCAGGAAGCGGATCCCACCATGTCGGGCATGCAGATCACTCCCTCTGAGACAGGTGATCTGCAGGAAGGCAGCGGGTTCCCCGCGGCCCATTTGTCATCTCCATTCCCGCCGGAGCCAGCACCCGGCCTCCCTCCCCCGGGCAGCGCCGGCCAGCGCTGCAGCACAGGTGTCTCCCCCAGCTCGACTGAGTCCAGACAGGGCCTGGCCTCACTGTCTTGGACTTGGGTGGCCCAGCACCACAGCCCGAGGGGTACTGGGGAGGGGCCCCCTTTGTCTCTTGGAAGGATGTGAAACTGCAGACCTTCTCCTGGCAGCCAGCTCAGCTAATTGACAAGCGCGTGTCTGTGCCTGAGCCGCTGAGACTTCCCATGACGTCTGCAGAGCCCAACAATATCTGGGGTTCACCCAGCAGGCCGGTCCCAGAGTGGAGGAGTGTTCCAGCAGGATGTGCATCACACTTGAACCCCGGGCTCCTTCTGCAGGGGCTGATGATGGCACAGACAAATCAGTCATGCTGGAAGTTTTGAAATTGCTGGAAACCCAATCCAGTCAGCGGCTCCCTCCCACTTGGGGCTCCTCATCTTGAGAGCAAAGGCTGGAGGCTGGGGGGCCATGATGATTTGCACAGCAAGGGGACCAGCTGGTACTGCCCGCTGCTGCACCCCCTGTGTGGACGGGTTCCCGGGGGTGCAGCCCATCTCCCACCTGGGTGGGCCGGGGCCTTCCGACCGCACCAGAGCTCAGAGCTGGGGCCACGGAGGGCGCTCACCCACTCTTTGCCGGGTGAATTGACAACCAGCAGAGAAAGCCCCTCCCGGGACAGGGCACAGACTTAGTCCTGGAAAGGGACAGCCTTCCCGGCCCAGCTGGACCCACCCAGAGCCCTGTGTTCACGCCGCAGCCCGCGCAGGCCCTCTGAGCTCGCTGGGCTCATTCACGTCAGCGGGGCGCGCGGTGCCCAGGGCCGGACACGCTGACGCTCGCGGTGGGCAGCGGGCTCTCGCGGTCAGGGCTCCTTGCCGCAGTCCCCACGGACGCCTCAGCGCGGGGCGCTCAGCCGCCATGGCAGGTAACCTCAGCCCCCACACCCAGGACACGCACCAGCCAGTCAGCCCCCTCACAGGCCACGCTCGCCGAAAGAAAGGCCTGAGGACCCACACAGCCCCCCGGAGACGGCCAGCCCTGGCTGATGACCAGCCTTGCCGCCCCCCACCGCCGGAAAAGCTGGGGCAGAGGCCGGGTGCTTCGCCCTCTCTCATCTGAAGTCCTCATCAGAACACTCTGACATCGATTCTGCTCATGACCCCTTACCACAGAACGTGGGAGAATTCTAGAAATGCAGATTTGACTCCATTCAAACCAGTGACATGTACTAGGGAACTACTATGCATGTGAAAAGTCACCCAAGATGCAGGGATGTAAAAGGCTTCAGGGCCTGGCAATCCGAAGGCGTCCACCTGAGGCAGCAGGGCTGAGCGGCGGCACCCCTGAAACCCCCGGCCTGTGCACCCCAGGTCGGCTGCACAGGGCTGCTGGTCTCCGGCATCTCCCTCCTCCCTCCTGCGGTGAGGAGGCAGCTCACTGCCCCGAGGAGAAACCCGATTCTCAGGTGGACCAGCCTTTCGCCCAGGCCCACCGGGGAACTAACTCTATTGGCTTCAACTGTTCCAGCTGCCCCTGAGACCAGCCGGTTCCGCGGGCCCACGGGGCGAGGCCGCGGGCGGCGAGTCTGACGCAAGGTGCGCGCGCGCGGAGTCACAGGAGCGAGGCCCCGCCTTCCCGGGAAGCCGGGGAGCCCGAGACTGGGTAAGGCCTGGGGGGCAGTAGGTGGGGAGCAGCTCTTAGGGGCAGTGAGTCCCCGCGGTGCTGTGGCCAGTGTGGCGAATGGGGGGGCCACCAGGGCACAGTCATGGAATAAGGAGGGGGACCAAAGACCCGAAGATCACGCGGAGCGCAGAGGAAAGGGGAGCTGAGGGGGCGCCGTCTGTGAGGCAGGTCCCTGAGGGGTGGTGGCAGCGACTTCCTCCAGGGCCTGGGAGCTGGCCGGAGCCCCGCCTGGAAGCATCCATGGGAGGGCGCTGCCAGCTGTGGGCGCGCGGGAACAGGCGCTGGCGCGGTCAGGGCGGCGCGGTCAGGGCGGCGCGGAGAGTGGCCTTCCGGGCTAGGAGGATGGTCCTTGCCAGGAAAAATGGAGGATGTGGTAGGAGCTCGACAGCTGAGGATGAAAAGCATTGGGGGGAGAGGGGGCGGGACCAGCGGAGGGGAGGAGGCAACTGGAGCCCAGAATCAGACCAGACAACCTCACACGTCCCCCCACACTCAGGTCCCCGACCTGCGGGGCCGCCCAGCCGGTGTCTGCTCTACATGCCGACGCAGCCGCGCCCAGGCCCTGCCTCCCCGCCGAGGCGGTCCCGCTGCTTTGGACGAGAGCAGCCTCCTAGGTCACCCCCAGCCAAGCTCATTCTCAGCTCCAAGTTTTAAGAGGGCCAGAGATAGGCCCTTCTCCCCCCAGGACCCGGGCACAGAGGGCGGGGGCCGGCGGGGCAGGGCGCTCTTCCGTGAGCCCTCACACCGAGCTCCCAGCTGGGCTGGAACCGCCCTTGAGAGGTTAAGTAGCTGAGGTCTCGCAGCTCCTGAGCGTTCAAAGTCTGCTTGTAACCATTCCCTGCTTCCTCCTTCCCCGCCTCCCTTCTCCCTCCTCCCCCCCCAAACTCCCTCCTCCCACCTCCTTGCCTCCCCCCCAGCCCTCCCCCCTCATCATTCCCAGGCTTGCGCCACAGTGGACAGCGGTGGCCTGGTCAGTGAAGATGATAATCACTGTGTTAGCCCAGTGGCCTGAAGAAAGATTGGGGTGGGGGTGGGGTACTGAGCACAGGGGAGAGGAAGATTCTTTATTAAATGCAGATGTTTTTAAATCACTGCAATTAACTGGAATGGATACCATGATCTCGGGCATAAAAGCTAAATGGGCCTTTGTTTTAACTGTTTGTCATATATTTCAAAGGGTCACTGGGAATGTAACACACAGAGCCGTTCCCGGCTTCTCCTGTTTGCTTCTGCCTGCCTGGCAAAGGCTTTCCCTGGGTGCACACGCATGTGCATACTCACACACTCGCACACTCAGGGCCGGCCCGAATGGGTCTTGGCTGGAAGGGCAGCCTCTTCCTGCACCAGGACTCCACAGGGGTCTTGTTGGATCCAGGGCCGAGCCCCGCTGTCTGCCTTTGACCACCACACTGAGGGGGTGTCCGCAGAGACACGTGCCCGACCCCTCCCTGGTGCCATGAGAACAGTGGAGAGACAGACATGCCCCCCTTTGGGGTCCTTTGGGGTCCTCTGGGGCAGGGACACGGTCCTGGGCTATGGGGCCAGCACAGGACAGCGGGAAGGAGGCGGCCCAGGGTCTCTGAGAGCTTCCACGGGCTCGTCTGGCCCAGAGCCTCTCCTGTCCCTGGACCCCAGGCCCAGATCAGACACTTGCAGAAGCCACTGCCCACAGCCCCAGGAGAGAGCAGAGGGGCAGGGAGCAGGTCTGCAAGGGAGGGCTCCCCCAGCCTCTCTGCGCCCACCCGCCCGGCCTGGGATTGCTGCTGTGGAGCAGCTGTTGCCCCCCTGGAGAAGTCCAGCCGCTGAGGGGAGTCAGGGTGGAGGGGCTGGGGGCTAACCCAGGTGGGGTCTGTGGGGGCGGCAGGAATCACACCTTGGAGGGCCAGGGCAGCGAAGCTCTGTCCTTTCTGCCAGGGGACGTGCTGCCCTGGGAGGCCACAGTGCCGTGGCAGGTCCCAGTCAAGATCCATCGCTTAGCCATGAACTTGGGCAGGGCTTCCTGGAGGGCCCTGCACCCCTCCCAGCCATCAATCCCCCACTGGAGCTGACTGCTCTGTACATAGAACTAACCACAGAGAGCAGGGAGGGAGGGAAGAGAGAAGAGATGGAAGGAGGAGAGGAGAGAATGGGGAAGAGTGAGAATCAGGCAAAAATAGAGCCCGAGGAAATAAAACCTCACTTTTTAACCCTGTTTTTTCTCCATTTGAGAAATAAACATTTCTCACTTTCTAATATTCTTAAATGTGAGGTACTTCTCATAATCAAAGTCAAGAGAAACTTGTCAGCTGGGGGCACATCTTATGTCAGGGTGAACGGAGTAAATACTCAGTCAAGGTCAGCAGAATGTAGCTCAAGGTCAGCCCCGAGGCTCACAAGGCGCCTCCTCTGGGGGGTCTAGCCCTAGGGCACCTGGCAGTCTGTGTGGCCTTTCCCGGCTAGTTCTCTGGAGGCTTCAAATGATCTGGTTACCCTATTCTTAACCACACTGATTTATGAGGAAGGAAATCGGGGGCCACCATCATATTTGTGGGTGCAAGCCTTCTGTGTCTATTTTCAAGCATGTTTCCTGCAGTTCGGGTTTGGGTCCTGGTTTTGTTTGCTTTATTTTGTTTTGTTTTACAGTAGCAATTAACCTACTGAGCCACCTTTTCTTTGCTCTGGTAGATTAACCACTTCAGAGAATATCAGATAGCAGGGCTGCTTTGCATCCTCTACCTTCTGGGAGAAAGCTGCTATTTCAGAAGCCAGGCAAACAATGGGGGTTGTTTTAACTGTGAGAGCCTAGTAATTAGAGAGTTGAGTCCCCTCAGGTAACTGCTGAGAACAGTCCCTTAATTTGACCCTTTTTCACACAGTCCAATTTTCAATAAAAGGTGGCACTTCAGAGCTGTCCCTTAGGAAATCACACAGGCCCATAATTCCTGCATCTTGCAGGGGTTATGCAACCTGCAGTCCTCCCTCTGATCTGAGTGTTCCAAGCCAGCCACCCAGAGTGCTGGGCCTCAGGGCAATATCCGTTGTGCTGCAGGGTTTCTTCCTCCTTGGGTCCGTCCCCTGTCTTCTTGCCATTACTTTTGATGATCAGCTTGAACTGGCTTCTTGAAACCCAAAGCAGTATTTGATGGTTTGTTCGTGATTTACTTATTTTTTATTGAACAGTATTTCTATTGCAAATACATTTTTTTTCCAAAAGCAGAAAGAAAAATCTACTCCAGTCCTCACCCACCCACCCCACCCCAACAGCTCAAATCCACTGTACAATTTTCTCCCCAGGGACTTTAGAACAAGGTTTGTATTTTGACCCCCAATTTCCTTCCTGGCAGCTTGCTGGGGGCAGATAACAGTAAAATGCAGGGCATGACACTTTTTGATGCCCCAGCACATACAGCCTGAGGGCCAGGGGGCAGAGGCCACCTGAGAGTGGCAGCAGATGTGGTGTTTTTCCTGCCCAAGGCCAGAATTCTCCACCCCTGGGAGCTCCTCACCCCACCCCCCCCACACACACACCAATCAGATGCTTAGGACTGAAAATCGTCCTATCAGGCTTATAGGTGGGGGACCCTGAAAGAGGATATAAGGTAGGGGAGGCACCAGCCTGGATTCACTCTGCTCCCTGCTTCTGAAAAGAAAAGGGCTCAGCAACCAACCTACAAAGAGAGAAGAGGGATTCAGCAGGCAGCCTCCAAAGAAGGAGCATTGAACAAAAGACCTCCGTGGGGTTCAGCAGACCTGCAGGCTTCTATGGATCTCTGCAGAGACCTGGCTGCTCCCCTGCCTCGGGCCTGCAGAGAGCACCCTGGCCTGTTCCAGTGTCTCAAAAAGAGCTGTTGCTATTGGCTTATGCCTACTGCTCATAAAGCACTGTTTGCAGTTGGTGTAGGCCACAACACACAGTCAGCTGAAACACTGGTGTCTCAGACAGCACCTCCTGGTGACCAGTGGTGACCAGCACTGTTGACAGGTGACTGGCACTCCATGTCAGGCCACCTCTGAGCTGTCCACTGCTTCTGATCACCCAGTACCACTCCCAGGGCTATTGCCTCCACTGCTGTCCATTCCAGTCTTCAGAGTGTTGCTGTGGACTGCTGTGGTGTCACCTCAGTGTCTCCCCGCCCCCCGTGATCACCTGCAGTTGCCACCATGAGTTGGATCCTGGTGTACTGCTGACCAGTGTGCCACCAGCTCCAAGCCCTTGGGGACAGGATGGAGCCATCATGTACAAGCGGCCTTTGTCCGGACTACTAGACACTGCAGACTCCATCTGGGGGGAGACAGTTGGCCACTTGCACCCTAGAAACTATTTCCCCAATCTCCTCTTTGTTTTTGTTTTTCAATGATTTATTTTTATTTATTTATGCAAACAAGAACTGGGGTGTAGGCCAGAGGGTGGGGGTTGAGATAATTCACCAGAGATAGAGTGGGGAGCAGAACAGGCAGATTACTGAAATCCACTGCTGAGGGGAGCAGCGGGGAGACAGGAGAGGTCTGCTGCACCATGTGGAAAGCTCCCTGGCCGGGGATCAAACTCAGGCCACAGTGGCTGGCGATAGCTTGATAGCACTGAGACTTTATCCCCTGCACCACCAGGGAGGCCCCCAATCTCCTCTTTGTTCAATAAACCCACTATTGTTCTCTGGGCCTGAATGATCTTGCAACTGTTGGCGCATGGTTGAAACCCCACCGACAGTGACCCGTCCCCGACCTTGGCACTGACTTTTGACATTGTTTTAGCTCTGTTTTGCATCAGGCAAAATTCCCTCCGGATTTCCCACTCTGGTACCCAGGAAATGTGGGTGCTTCTGGGGAGCCCCCAATTCACCTTCAGAGCTTACAGCCCTGTGCTCTCACTTCTCATCCAGGCCTCTGGAGACCAGGGTAGCAAGGAGCAGGGATGTGAGAAGCAGCAGCTGCTGATGCACCTGCCACACAGGGTGGTTCCAGGCGAGCAGGCAGGTGGAGCGCGGGTGAAGGGGAACAGGGAGCGGTCCATTTCCCTGGGCAGTCAGGATCCCGCCCAGCTCTAGACACAGTAAGTCCTCACTAGCCCTTGTGGCAGGTTCTTGGAAACAGTGTATAAGGCAGGATGCCTTTCATTCAACATCTGTCACAATTATTTTTTATCAACATTGTAGCAAAACTCAATTGGTTTTTTAATCAACTTTGTAGCAAAACTCAATTACTTTTTATCAACATTGTAACAAAACTCATAGCCCCAGCAGGTGGGATTAAAGGCCCTCCAGTACATTTGCAGAGGCATTTGTGCCCCACCCTACAGTTTTGGGGGACACAGAGGTGAACCTCACTAACTTAGAAAGGAGAAATAAGGTAACCAAAATGCCCAAAATGTTGCCTTCCAGGCCCTGGCTAGAACATTATTATTCTACTTTCATCAAGACAGTTCTGTACCAACTACAAATTAAATACCTGCTTTTAAAGTTTACACTTGTCTAAATAAAAACCAGGATGCAGCATACTACATATATTAGAAAAGAACACTAGACTAATAAGAACATTTTGAGACTATAGGAAATCAGAAAAAGTAAAACATTTACCCATAATCTCGCCACCCAAAGTCAGCAATTATTAGCATTTTAGGGGTGCTTTTCCTTCCAGTCTTTTTTCTCCATGTAGACATTTCTGTGGTGCTGTGGTCCTGTTATGCTGGTCAACATTGAGATCGTTACTGACTTTAAAAGGCCCTAATCCGTAGTATCTTGGTGTGCTGAACATGAATATTACCCTGAAAATTTTTTATTAGCTCTCATTTTGAAGATATTTCATAGAATTCATTTTATATGTTTCACCGTGTCAATTTATCCAGTAGGACTGCAACAACATCCTAAATCAGCCTAGAATGATGTCATATTGCATCACATTGCATAATACCATCACACACACATCATCCAGAGTTGATTGCATCATTTTCTGATGCAATGCAATACTACTGCCAGGTGGCTGCTAAAGTAAGCTGACGTCAGCAGGGCACTATAGAAAGCCCTGTCGGAAAGGTTGAGCATTGAAAATATTTCAGTCTTTGTGCAAGATAGTTGAAGCTACTGTTCCATGGAACTGTTATTATTTTATCCATTTAGGCATAATACAGAACAGTCATGCCTCAAAAGTACATTAATAGTGTGGACAATTTCTGCTTTATTTGTGGGGAAGGGACATTTGCCAACCAGAAGAAAAGTATCACTTCTCAAGTGAAGGCTTATCATCTTTACTTCGGATGCAAGGCTGGTGACCAAGACAAGCCTTGGGCCCCGCATATATGCTGTGCTACATGGACGACACAGCTTTCACAGTGGTTAAATGGCTAAAGACCATCCATGCTGGTTGCAGCCCCCATGGTGTGGAGAGAGCCAAGCAACCACATAAAAGACTGTTACTTCTGCTTGATTCCTCCTTTTTCCAGCGGGATAACAAAGCAAAAGAAGTTGAGAATAGTCTACCCAAACATTCCATCTGCATTGAGACAGTGCCACATGGTGAGGGACTTCCTATTCCAGAACCTCCAGCAGAATATTCTCTCGATTCATCTGATGAGTACAAGGGTGAGCCGACCTGTTCTTCTCCTGTTCCATCAGCATGCAGGGATCCAGATTTTCACTGTGGTGCATCATCAACCCCACACAGACTAACACAGGCAGAACTAAATGATCTGGTTCATGATTTGGGCTTATCTGAGAACAAGGCAGAATTGCTAGGATCAAGACTCCAACAATGGAATCTTCTAGCAGAAGATGTCACAATTACTTTCTATCAAAAGTGCCACCAGCAGTTGGAGCCTTTCTTCAGAAAGTACTCTGGTATTCTGTTCCAATATTGTGGGCCTCATGAATGAAATCCCTTGTGACCCACAAGAATGGAGACTATTTCTAGACTCTTCGAAACTAAGTCTTAAGGCTGTACTTTTGCACAATGGAAACCGTCTTCCATCTATTCTATTGCTGAACAGTTGGACAAGAGACCAGCGAAGAAATCTAAGAAGTAGTCTATGACTTGATTTTTTACAGGTTTAACCGTAGCCTACTACTATTGTCATGCATTTCGTGATGTAAACATCCCTTTGTTGCAGATTACAAAAAAACCTAGAGCCAAAATTAGAATTTGACTGTCCTATTCGTGTTGAGCACATACAAATTGATAGGAAATGACCAATTTTATTTCAGTAATATGACTTTTGTAAAAATTTGTTGACCAGTGTTATCTGTGCGTGTGGTGTCTTTCACTCCACACTTACCTTTCCTCACTCAACCCACAGGTTTTGTAGATGTCAAGCGGTGGCTAACAACATGCGGAGAGGAGGCATATTAATGGAACTCACCTTTCTGTACATCTATGGGGTCATGTCAATACACTTGAAGCACCTTAAAACTGTCCATGTGAGAGAAGAGGTTGTGCTCTCCAAAGCAGCGAAGCCCAGTCTCAGGAAATGCCCTGGGGCTGCCGGGTGGCCTCGGACGCCACCTCCCCTGGCTCCCCCAAATCTCCTCAGCACCATGGTTCATAGAGGACACTCTGGGTGCCCCGAACACTTCCAGCACCACCCACAGGCCCAGACAGGGCGTGAAGGCTTCATCACAGGGATACGGCCGCCCTCCTAAATTCGCTTCAGGGAGCCATTTTCTGAGCTCTCCCACAGCGGGAAGTGACAGCTTTCTCTAATGGGCTGGGAGGCTAACTCTCCCCGAGGCCACAAATGATGATTAATGGAGCTCCAGCAGGACAAGGGCTTCACTTTATTCTCACCTTCATTATTTTAATCTCTCTGAATGATTGTCTAATGGAGCCGGATGACTGCAAGATTCCGTGACAGGTGGGTGCGTGTCTATAAATCCCTCAGGTCACCAGAGGTCCTGCCACTTAATTAAGGAGGCTGTGGACAGGCTCGGATAAAAGTATGCCTGGCCCTGGGACAAGGAGGGTGAGGACAAGAACGAGCGAGCATCAGGGCAGCTGCAAAGAGACCAGGCAACTTCGCTTCCCCCAGAGGCGATGAGAGGCAAATTCTGTTTACTTCCGTGGAAAGGGTTCAGAAGCCACGGCTGACGTAGCAATTTGGACACTCAAGAATGCAGCAGTTGTGAGGGGTTAATAAAGTTGTCGATTGATTCATTCCAACATTTGGCATTTTACTGTGCGCCCTGGTTGGTGCCAGGCGTTAGGAAATGGAGAGAGCTGGAATGGGCCCAGTGCTCAGTTTCCCGGCCTCCATGTGGGAGCAAAACTCAACAGTCCAGTGATGACCAGCATTACAAAGTGCTGTAAATGGTGTAAACTCACAGGCTGGCACCCCTGGCGGAGACCTGCGCAGCCCCCAGGGCCAGCACAGAAGGAACACCACTTGGGTTAATGCTCCGTTGGAGGACAGAACTGCCCTGCAATTCACCCATTCCTTCTGCAAAGATTTATTGAGTACCTACTACATGCCAGGCACTCCTCTGGGCACTGAAGACAAAACAGACAGAGCAATGTCAAATAACTACAGGATGTCAAATGGGAGGAGACACCAGGAAGGAGACCAGGCCGTGGATGAGGTGATGGTGACAGTCACCGTGGAGTTAGTTCACACAGGCCAAGTGGCCACCAACCAAGACCACTACCTCGGGGACCTGGGCAGTCACAATGGCTAATTTTACAGGTCAGCTTGATGTGGCTAGACTGGAGTGCCTGGCTGTTTGGTCAAACACCAGCCTAGCATGTTGCTGGGAAGGCATTTTTTGAGACTTTCAAGATGCGACTAACATTTACATCAGTGGATTTTGAGTAAAAAAGCAGATTACCCTTCATAATGTACGTGGGGCTCACCCAATCAGCTGAAGGCCTTGTGATAAAAAAGATATAGCACTGCCCGAGGGAGAAGAAACTCCCTGTCCAGGCTCCCCACGAATCTACTTAGAGCATCAGTTCTTCCCTGACTCCTCAGCCTGCCTTGCAAATTTCAGACTCACGACCCCCTGCAATCATGTGAGCTGATCCCTTAAAATAAATCTTTCTCTATCAACCTCCCTTCTCTTTCTTTTGCTCTCACAAGATACATGCATCTATCTTATATATCTCATATGATGCATTCTACATCCATGTACTTGATATAATATCTATGTAAAATTTGTAATAATACCTACAAAATCTCTCTATCTCTTTCTCCTGGTGGCTCAGTTTTGCAGAACCCTGGCTAATGTACAAAGCATGATCGCTGACTCTGCTATTCTCCCTGCTCCCAGCCTCATTGGCTGCTGGACTTGGTCTGCAAAGGGAGATGGTCTAGGAAACTCAGGGGATGCATCCAAGGACCCCCTTCTCGAAGTTTCCACCACCAACAGCCTGGAGAGCCTCCTGGGCCAGTGTTTTGGCCACAGGGACCTTCTCCCTTCCCTCATTCAAGGACGCGGTGCTGGAAAGCCCTGAGCCTGCTCTTCTCCGCCGCCCTCTGCGGCCATCACTTGGGGGCGATGCTGGCTTTCTGGCTGCTGTTGTACTGGACTTGAGCTAAACTTTGGGGAGAGGGGCTTCCTGGCACATTGGGCCTTTCCACCAAGCCCAGTAAAACCTTTCAGCTGCTAATCACGGTCCTGTGGCGCTCCACACCCAGCCAGCCCCGCACTCACACCATCCCGCACAGGCCCCGCTGCTGCACGTGGCGGGCAGGCTGCAGCCGTTTGGATTCTGTGTAACAAGGTCTTTCAGCAGTAAGTGCAGGATTCTCCAAAGAGATTTTTGCTGGAATGTCAGGCTGCTTTTTTTTTTTTTTTTTGACACCAAAACACATGCTGCTGCTGCAAAACTGCGCTGTCCTCTGGGGACAGAGGCCCATTATTCACACTGCCCATTAGGAGCCGCCCTTGACCTCTGGCACAAAGGCCTGGTTGTGCCCTAACAGCTGAGGGAAGTGTCTTGGAGCTTTAGACACAGGTCTTTGGGCGGAGCGGCCTGAGCAGGTTGTTGATGGAATTTAGGGGAGTTGTGGACTCCTGCCCGGCAGAGCCGGAGGCGTGTGCGTGGGGGAGGCCCGCGGCGCACGGGTCTCGATGCGGGTTGCCGTGCCACTGCGTTGCCACCAGCAGAGTCCAGCCAGGCTTCTCAGGATGCACCCCAGTAGCCGCCACTCCGAGGTCCTACCGCATCTCCTCCCCACAGCACTGGGGAAGGAAGTTCGATTTTAAAGTCACAGCAGGTAAACTGAGGTTGCCAAAGGCTCCCCAGTGCCACAGGGGAATGTGTGCAAGCTCCCAACCAAGCAGAGCGTACTGCCACCTCAGGGGCAGCCACAGGCGGCCACAGGGGGTCTTCCTGAGCCAGGTCTTCTGTGGCCTTGCACGCAAGAAAGATGCCCAGCTGGGTGGCAGAGGCTGCAAGGGCAAAAGCACACAACTTTAGTTCAACTTTTCTCAAGAAAGCCAGCATACCTCTTTCACCTGCTTTAAACAGGAAAACAAAGGAAATAAATAAGCACTTCCCAAATCAATGCAGCAGCGACTGAAATCTGCTCTTCAGGGGTAAATTTCTATCATTAAGCAGGTAGAGGAAAACCAGAGGAGACTTCTTTGCAAAGGCACATTGGCAGCAATACCCTCCTCCTGTCATCGCCACCAGCACCTCCAAATGCTAGTAAGAATTCCCAGGTCCCCTCTAAAGAGGACTGAGCTCTAAGATCCTTTGGCATCAGAGTTGGAGATTCATTATGTAAGTGATGGCTGATCCATTTGATACAAGTGTGTCTGCTGTTAAGAGGGTTTTGCAGGGTTTATTTTAATAACATGAAAAATGTGGCGAAGTTTTTTTTTTTTTTTCACTCCTAGACTAAACATGCTTCTCTTTCCCCAGAGAGTAATTCAAAAACAATTCGTGGAGCACAAACGTATCTGTGGTCTTTTAAATTAGGCTAAGATATAAGCCTGCAAGGAGACACCTTCAAATGTTAACCTTGGCTTCTTTGAGGATTGGGACAAGTGATGTTTTTCTTCTTTCCATCTTAGTACATTCTCTGTATTTTTTCATAAAGAGCATCGATTATTTTATAGTTGGAAAGAAAAAATAAAAACAAACAAGTGGTTGCTATGATGAGAGAATAGGGTGGGACCTTCATTATCCAGCTTCTCCCACGTTTCACGGTCATGTTATGCCGTGGCCAAAGGCGGGCAGCTGGGAACCCTGCCCAGGGCAAGTGGCGGACACCAGCAGCTCCGGGCTGGCTCCAGCCACACCAGGCACCAGATGCCAACGCAGAGATTTCGCAACACCTGGATTTCCCCAGGTTTAGATTTCTTTTTCCCACTGCTGTCTCTCTCTCTTTCTACACACACGCGCGCACACACACACACACACACACACACACACACACACACAGAATCTACACATTCTGGTTGGTGGGGTTCAACACCGGTGGTACCACCACGAGAAGCAAGTTCACTGGGTACCAACCCAATGTCCTGGAGGAAGATGGGCGCCTCAGCAGCGTCTGTTCCAGGGACACAGACCCAAGGAGCGTCGCTGGGATGTGACAGGCCTGGGGTCATTCCCAGAGCCAGGCTTTCAGCACCAAGGCTGTTTCTGAGGCAACTCTGAGAATCACCCCAAACTTCCTCCTCTGGGCCTAAGGGCAGGACGGGACCCTGGGAGGAAGGGCACACTCATGGCCCAGGAGCTGGGCACGCGCTGCCACAGGCTCCGGGCACACCTGCCCGCCTCCCCACGGCCTCAGCTCATGGACATCTGTGCTCTGGGCAGCTGCGATGCGCCTGCGATGCTCTCTCTGGCCTTGCTCCTCTGATTATTCACCCTGTTGATTGTAGGAGGCCTGCAGCTGAAGTCTGAGGTCACTGTGGGCATCGAGCTGCCGGAGGCATCTGCCAGAGCTGGTCCCTCCGAACCGGCTCCTCCCACCTGTGCGTCTGTCAGCCCGACCCTGCGATGCTGGTCCCTCCCTGCTTCCCGAGCCTCCTCCCCTGACACCCCCCAGGTAGAGGCGACCAGCCACGCTCGGGGCAGAGACGCTTCATTCATCCCACAAGTATTTGTTGAGCGCCTGTTACGTGCCACGTGCCGGTTCTGTGTGTGGAGATGCCCCAAGGACACCAGTGGACATCCAGCTGCTGGAGTCCAGCCGGCATCTGGGCTGATGGCCACGCACTTGGGACAACCACGTAAGGAGGGTCTTGGGTCGCCTTTAATAACAGACCGAGCACGATTGGCGGTTTGCTTGTGCGAATAGCATGAAAGATGAACCGCCGTGTGGAAGCCTGCTCACCCTCACCTTTCCTCCCGTGCCATCATCCTCCCAATCACCAGCCTCCCCACTCTGAGTCACTCGGGCTCCCCCGGGCTCCTGCCCTCCGGTTAGTGGCCAAGCTCCTGTCTCTCTGGGAAAGGCCCCCACCTCCTTTATCACAGCCGCCACCCTACTAATCCCCAAGGCCAACGACTGTCTTTCCTTCCTGCAGCGCACGGGACCCCACACCTACGTCCGCAGTGCCGGTGCCGGCGAGAGCAGCTAGCGCGGGGACGTGCACCCTAGACGGCTGTAAAGAGAACCCATGGGGAGCGGCGAGCATGACAGGGCCCACGTGTGAGTGACGATGAGAAAGTCGGTTGGATGGATGGATGGAAGAAGGCACGAGTGCCCGGCCAGCAGCGCAGACGGCCATGTGCTCTTTGCCCTGCCCTGTCCTCCCACGGCGCTGCCTGGGTCTTGCTGACTTCGCTCCCTGCCCCAGGCTGTCAATGGCTCCCTACTGCCCAGAGTGAGGTTCTGATTCCCAGGGGCTCTCACGCTCTGTTTTCAATCCAGCATTCTAGCATTTTGAAACCTCTAGAGTAACCTTCATACTGTTCTAACTATTGATGTTTGTTTTGCCTGTCTAGAAAATTCCTCCCAAATTCTGCTGTCGAGGGAGGGAACTGTGCAGGGTGGTGGGATTTGATGTTGAAGAGTCAAATCCTCATCTTCCAGAGCAGGAAGCTACGTGTAGGGTTAAGTGAGTTCATCAGGATTTTTGCGCCACTAGCCTCTGTGGCCATCACTTGTGGCCTTGATTGTGTCAATGCAGAAGTTGCCTAGGAGTGTGGGTGATTGCAGACACCTGAGCATGGGTGTGTGCGCATGGGCAAGTGTGCACACCTGAGTCTAGGAGGGAGGGGCTATAAGGGCGGCGTCATGCAGAGATGGACAGGAGGACGAGTGGCGTGATTACATAAGAGCTGAGATCACGAGAGAATGCCAGAGAGCACAGAGAAAGAGCATAGAAGATTCGCCAACCTTCAGGCTTCAAGGTACGTAACTTCGTTGTGTTAAAATAAAACCAAGAAAGGAGAATGAAAGCTTTTTTTTTTTTTTTTTTTAGAAATATGAATGTAAATGTCAGAGGAAACAGCTAAAGGAGTTGAAGATGTTTGTTTTTCCGGGTAGAGGGTGAGGAGGGTCCAGGGCAGTAGGGAGGGTGGGGATGGCATTGGCTGATTGGTTTTAAGACCAGTCGTGTAACTGACAGAATGGGCTTCTTACAATTGCTTTCACACGGATTCACTTTTTACATTGTTGTTAACGCCTATGTGCAGCTTCCTGACCCCCGCGTGGCTGTTTCTCTCCCGTTACCCCACCCCACTGGTCAATGACATGTTCAGCTCCCGAGGACTACTTTTCTCTGGCAGTCCCTGTTGAAAGACTCGGCAAAGGTCTTGTTGTGTGTATTAGGGTAGGAGTAACTTCTGGAACAAGCAAACTCCAAACCCTCAAGGGCTTTACCTAACACAGGTACATTTGCCCTCATCTGCCCTTCCTAGCTTGTAGGAGACACTTCTCCTTCTCATGTTTCAGGCACAGGCGTCCTTCTCATTCGGAGGCTCCTCCACCGCCTGGGCTCTGAATACCTGCTTTCAGGCGGGAGAAGGGAGGAGAAGGCACAATGGCCCCACAGGTAGTGAGTATGGAAGGAAAGCATCATCTCTTCTCACATATCATTGGCCAGAACTAGTCACGTGGCCTGACCTGGAGGAGAATGGGATGCTGGGAAATGTAGTCCCTGAACAGACAGCCTCTTCTCAGTGAAATCTCCAGCTACGGAAGGACAGGATGGGTTTTGATGGCGGCATATCTGCCACATCGGCTATCGACAGACCCACATCCAAACTCTAGGTCCACCCAGTGCTTCACTCATTTATTCACATGGTTGCCTCTCAGGGGGATCTTTGTGCAGCCCAGACCCCAGGTCTTATCTCTCCTGCCTAGTGCTATAAATTCCCTGGGGCACATTGCACCCAGCTAAATACAGCAGGAGTTTTCAAGTGAACACTTCCTTTTTAAAGTCTTTTTTCACTTCTCTAGCCAGCGTCCGTGGAGCCACTGACACTGAATTTCTGAGTCAGAGTTTGAGAGTGTGATGGGACCTAGGACATGGACCAACCCCCCTGACACAAGAGAAGGGAAATGAGCAGAGGTGGGCTGCAGGCACCCTAGCAGAGCATTCGTAGCAGACCTTCCCCCTGCATGCCCGCGATTCCCCCAGGAACTTCAAAGACCTATGATAGGTGGTGATCACAGTCTTGCTGGGCCGGGAGCTTGGGCCGAGTGCTGACCCCAGCATTTGCTGGCCCATGGGTCAGCCTCGTGACCCTTGAGCCCCACCCCCTGACAGTCACACCCTGTGTGGCCCCCCAGAGTTGGTCCGTGTGACCAGGAGCAGGTGGCAGATGGCAGGGACCCTTCTGGTACCACAGGGGATGTTCCAGGACCCCAGTGGGTACCTGAACCCCCAGACAGGACCAAAAAATGCTGTGCTCTTCCCTGGACATAGAAACCTATGAGAAAGTACATTTTTGAGTCAGTCACTAAGCAATTAATGACAATAACGAATAATAAAATAGAACATTCTAGCAAGCTTCTGCGGCAAAAGGCATGTGAATATGCTTGTTCTTTCTCCTTGCTCTTCTCTCTTTCAATACCTTGTCGTCATCTTTTCTGGCTCTAGTTGCCCAAAACCTCAGTGCAAGGGGGCACTGGGTGCAGAGGACTTGGATTTCTGACTCAGCGCTCTCCCTATTGGGTGACTCACTCTGGGGGCCGCATGGGGGCAGCCGAGGGAGAGGTGCCTCCAGCAAGACACTGAGACCTGCCAGTGGGCTTGACAGTGAACTTGGAGCCTTACAGTCCCCGACAGCAGCTCATCTCGACTTCACAGGAGCTGTCACGGCCCCAGAACCACCCAGCTCATTGCCTCACCCCGGTTCTTGGAAACTGGGTGATAGGATACACTTACTGTGCCAAGTTACCAAATTTGGGGTTAATTTGTTACTCGGCAACTGATAATAGTTATTTTCATTGTCTGTTCACCATCAAGTATGTGTTTTGGTTTACTTGGGAGAGGGAGAAGATGGAAAATTATACAATATATTAAAGTTGTTTTGTGTTTTTAATTTAGACTCCATAAAGGTCTCAAGAATATCTATTGTAAATGTCAGATGCGTTGTATTTCTTCAGTGTGTTGGCCTAAGTCCCCATATAACTGGTATACCACTAAGGAAAAGGGAAGAAAAAGAAGAAATAAGGGAGGGAGGCAGGCAGGCGGGTGGGCCCTAACACCCCCTGAGTGCCAAGGCCCTGCCAGCTTCTCCCGGATGCCCCCCCCACTTGCAGTCCAGATGTGCTTCTTGCCCAGCACTTGGATGCTGGGGCCCGTATCCTCACATCATCCATAACCCGAAAGAGACAGTCACTGCGCCTTGGGTCTGCTCTGGGTGCTAAGACGCACCCGTGAATGGAACACAGCACCTGGCACTGGGGCGCTGCCACGCTCGTGGGGAGGCGGTAAACAAGAACACAACAAACAGCCGATCCTGTATCACAAGTGGCAACTGCTCTAGTGAAAGGAGAAGCGGGAGCACGGAGTAAAACCGCTCGTGCCTTTCTCCCACCACCGAGAACATCCACGGCGAGGCCAGGAGGCCAGGAGCTCGGAAAGGTTGGGCTTCGTAGATGCCAGACACTTGCAAATATCGCTGAGTTCAGGCGAGGGTGAAGGAGCTGGCTCTGGAATGAGGGGGCGTCCCCCAACAGCAAATCCAAGAGAGCCCGCCGCTGACATACAGCCCCGCTCCTGGCTCAGCACGAACCTAGCAGCAGATGTGGTCTGCAGAGAAGCCCTGTTAGGGGACAGTCCAGGAGGAATCCGTCCCTCTGCCCCCAATGAAACCCTGCAAACTGAACCCCCTTATCTCTCCCTCTGTATTGGATTGCCAATTCATCAGAATTGAATCAAAGAAACCCCAGTGCCCATCTCCCCAATCCTCTTGCCAGGCTGTTTAAACACCTGAGCACAAACAGCTTCATCGTCACTCCCTCGGTCCCCCCAGATTCCTGGGAGACCTCACACTGATTCTCATCCCTAAATCTGGAGGAATGGACCCAACAGAAAGAGACTGCGAATTTCTGGGTGCTGTCAAGGCTCACCTCCAAGACACTGGGAATGTCCCCTTATGATTCAGAGCCCCAGCAACAAAGACAAACGGGGAGGCCCCCAGGGTCTGAGGTCTGTTGGAGTCTGGGGCTGAGATTCATTTTAGTGACAGGCAGAGATAAGGGAAGGACTGATACACCACAGGCTACATGAAAATGTAACACTGTCAGACAAGGCATTAAAATGTAACACTATAGACTGAAGCAAGAATTTGCGTCCCAATAGCTATTGAGCTCCAAGAGACCCACAAACAGAATCGTAGCCAGTTCCCAACAGCATCAAAAAAAGAAAGCGGTGATGACCTCTGCGTTTTGCAAACTGGCTCCTCACACAGGACGCACACACACCTGCACACACACTCACACACAGGTGCACACATGGGTGGGACACGCCCCTACCCCCCTTGTGTTGCCTCCCTCTGGGCTCCGTAATTCTCAGCAGAGCAGCCTGCTCAAGAATCTCTCTTTAAAGAAGCGAAACCAAAGAAAACCACTCTCTGGGCCCCCCATTCCTCCAGAGTCACATTCCCGGCTTCTATCACAGTGTGGCTTCCCTTGGCCGCCATAACAAAGCCCCACACAGTTGAGAGCCGAGAGCCCTGGCCCAGCCCTGGAGGCTGAAAGGGCAGGTGTCGAGGGGCTGGTTCCCCCTGAGCAGAGGCTGATGGGTGCCTCACCCCGTCTCCACCTTCGCCTTACAGGGTGCTCCCCAACATGTGAGTGTCTGCATGGAAATGGCCCCTCTTTACAAGCACACTGGGCACGCTGCAGCAGGGCGCACCCCGTGACCCCATCTTGTCTTGAATGCACTGCGGAGAACTTATTTCCAAACGAGGCCACGCTCTGATATCCTGGGGATTAGGACTCAGCAAGTGTTTGGGGCAGACACAAGTCAGTCCTATCAAAGGTCAAACTTAAAGAGGGGTCCCCCTACCACTCCTTTTCCCCATCTCCGTGCTCCGTGTGCTCTGTAGCCTGTGGTGCCCCAAGTTCTACGTCGCCCTCGCAGAGAACACAGAACCTGCAGTGGCCAGCGTGGGCGGCCCTTCTCACGCGGACCTTGCTGTGGGGCTCTGAACCAGCCCCTCCTTGGTCCAGCTCCTTCCCTCAGGAGCCCACAGCTCGGGCAGTCCCTTCTCGTATTGGGAGCGTCCCCCTCCCTGCTGACCCTCGGGCTGGTGCTCAGCCCCCGGCTCCCTCCCAGCCCACGTCCCAGGCCGGCATCTCCGCCCCGCCATCAGCTTCCAGCCCGCGGCAGAGCCTCCTCGTCAGACTGTGCAGCCCAGCCCAGGCCTCTCTCCTGCCTCCGGAGATGCCCAAGCAGACCCACCAGTCCATTCCCAAAGTTCCACTGAGGGCCTCCGGTACACCCTCCTCCTCCTGTAGCCCCGCCCCGCCATCCATCCCCTTCCCACCGAACAAGAAACCTGAGCCACCTTTCTTACTCAGCATGAACCTCAGTCCCCAAGTCCTCCACCCCCCCAAGTCCAGTCCTCTCCCAGCGGACCCCTCCGCTAGACCTCTGCTGCCACCCGAGTTCCTTCCGCAGGTTCTGCTGCCCTGGCCGCGGACCTCTCGGGCCCCCTGCCCTGTGCAGTCACCCTGCTCACCACCCTTATCCTTCTCCACGTGCCCCACTGCAGTGTTCCCAGAGCAGTCTCTCTCTCGGACAGTCAAGCATGATGTTCGGCACGATTTGAGGGCTTTACACTGTCCTTGGGATAAAATCCAAACTCCTTAACACAACACAAGATGCTCCTTATAATTCGGCCCCTGCTCATCTCTCCTGCTTCCTCTCCCTCCCTTCTCCGTACCTGTGAGCAGCCCCAGTCCTGCTGCACCTGTAAGCATCTTGCGACTCCCTTACGTTTCTGCCACGGGGGCCTTTCCCTCTGTCTTCAGTTTCTGACCTTTGCCGCCCTGGCCGAGAGTCTTTCCAAGCCCTCGCGAGTCATCGGGCCTCTCCTGCCTTCTTCAGCGCCGTGTCCGTATTGCCACCCTAAGTCAACTGTGGCTCTCAGCTTTTAAACTCCAGCACTTGGCCCACTGCTGGCACAGGCTGCAGATTCAGGGACAGTCTCCGCCTGGCTGAGGCCAGGGTTAGTCCCGTCAGGGGAGCCAGGGCTCAGCTTCACCCTTAGAGTGAGAGTCTCTTCTCCTTGTTAGTGTTTTCCTCAGCGGAGTAGGATGATAGCATCAGAAGCATTCAGGGTACCGGGCTAAACATGCATTCACAGGCATCCCCAGACAGCAGAAACCTCAAATCAACAAGCCAGCGTGGCGATTCTTCTGGACAGAGTTGGGGGGATCACAGTCCTGTGCCCTGCTGACTGTTGGGAAAGTCTTTCAAGTTGATCACATTTTTGTGCAGCCCAGTCACTTGCTCCCTGCTGGCGACAAGCAGTGCGCACCCTGTCCATTCTTATTACATTGTCTTTGAGAAGCAATTGTGTGAGCCCCGAAGCTTTTCCTTTTAAGTGTCCACCATTAGGATGCAAACTCTATCTGCCTGCAGAACCTGCAGAGGTGGAAGGAAAGAAGAAGAGACTCTTGAACTGGACTCTTGTCTATTTTTTAACAAACCATTGCCCACATTTAGCCAGGAAGCAACACAGTTCTGTGTGGCAGGAAGTGGCTGGGAAAGGAAAGGAAGCCAGTGTCACACTGAGCCGCAAGAAAAGGTGCCCTTTAGCGGGGTTTCTTCTCAAGCTTTCCCCTGCACCAAAATCACCTGGAGGATTGAAGAGGAAGCTACCTGGGCCCCAGCCCCAGAATCTCTGAGTCAGCAGATTTGGCACCCAGGATAAGAAGATGCATTTCTTTTTTTTTTTTTTAAAGAATTTTTATTTTTATTTATGTATACAAGCTGGGGTACAGGCCAGAGGCGTGGGGCGGCAAGAAGGTTCACCAGAGACAGAGCGGGGAGCAGAACAGGCAGATCAGAAATACACTGCTGAGGGGAGCAGCGGGCGAGGCAGGAGAGGTCTGCCGCACCTGTGGGATTCTCCCTGGCCGGGCGTCGAACCGGCATCGCCTGTGGCCGACAGCTCCACAGCACAGCGCCCAACCGCTGCGCCACCGGGGAGACCCGAAGATGCATTTCTTATAAGCTCCCAGGTGATACCGACGCTGCTGGCCAGACCACACCTCAGCTAACCCAACCTGTGAATCCAATGCAGGGGTCTGTGCCGCGATGCCCTTGGAGCTAGGGGTGGTCTGTCTCCGCCAGTTCTCAGCATACATCTGTGCCTATCTAGGAGTTCTTGACGTAGCTGAAGACAGCCATCCTGTTCCCTGTTCTGCCTGCCTCTCCTCCCTGCACCAACCTCTTCTACCCTATAGTGGATGTTCAAGGACAGGAGGGTTCCCATCAGCAGCCAGCTGTCTCCCCAGGACAGTCCCCAATGACAGACAATAATTGGCTGTCAATTTCTTTCTCACACTCTAGTGCCCAGAACTGGCCATAACACTCCATGTGGACCCGACCAGATCACAGCACAGTGCCCTGAACTGGACACATGCTAATAGACACAGTCTATTCTTTGACATACCATTTCCTACCTCTAGGCAGGCTGAGCATGCGGTTGCCTAGAACTAGAATTTTTTTTTTTACACGAGCTTGTGTCCAACCAGGTCTCCAGCTGTCCATAACGAGTTGACATTTTAATTTAAGAACTCTTGACCTTTAACATTGAATCTTCTTTAATGTGACTCTACTGTTTTTTATAACTTAAATTTCTTATGAGGAGGTAGTGAGTGGCAGTGCTGATAAGGGGTTGGCAGGCTCCAAATCCACCCTCCCCCATTTTACAACTCTGCCTGGGGGTCCTTAGTCCAGTCCCAGCACCCACAAATGGGTGCACCATGTTCCACACTTTGTGTGTGGGAGTTCCTCTTGAGCCCCGATATTTCTGGGCTAGTCCAGACGGCAAATATTCTTTCTACTGCCACGGGTCCATTACCAAACCGCGTGCCCAATCTGTCTTGCTCAGCAAATCTTGTTGCTTAGAGCACTCACCGCCTTTTCTTCAATGTTTGCAACCCAAGGAAATAAGGAAAGGGTTTCTTGCCAGATTTGAGTCAAGGCAGGGAAGGGAGGTTGGAAAGGGAGCCAGATAGAGAAATACTAAGGGCAGATATTAAATAATGTAATTTTTCAATTTTCAAGAAAGTGAAGTTCTGCTTATCACAGTGATGACAGGTCAGCCCAGGCACCTGGGTGGGTGGTTGAGCGACCTACTTAGAGGCTCTGCATATTGTGAAGAGGTTACTACTCCGCACTCCCTCCTGGAGCAAAGGATGGTGTCTGTCTTTGAGCAATAAAAAGGAGGCAGGTTCTCCACACCGTGAGACATGCAGGGCAGCAGGGCTGGCGGAAGCCCCTAAGCCCGCTGGTCTGAGCTCACATCCCTCCGAGTGATGTGGGTTGACAGAGGGGAAATAACACAACAGCGACTTTAGAGTGGCTTGTAAAGCTGACTAGCAAGGGCTTCAAACATGGCAGTGAGAGGAGAGGGGTGCCCGGAGTGAGCGCCTGCCACCCCAAGAGAAACGCATGCAGTGTTGTGTGTGTGTGTGTTGTTCAATGCATGACGCCGGGGGTAGCGGAACTGCACCCGCTGCCAAAGTGGTGTGTCATTATCTGCTCTTCAAGATGGGGATAAGTCGACAGAGAACGGCCTCTCCAGCACCATCAACTCTCAAGTAGCGGAATCCCCCGCCCGAGAGGAAAGCTGGCCTGCTTCCACGAACCTTCGTGAAACGGAGAAAATTCTTGGTTTCAAAATCTCGTGATTTGAACCCAAGGTTTTAACTACACATCGTTCCTGACCTTACCTACGATGAACGACTAGTGTATATGGAAGAGAAGCCGCGGAATGGAGGACCGCGATGGAGTACCGGGAACGCCGGGAAGAAATCGTGGGGAGTGGGAGCCCGAGCGCCCGGGTTCGGCCCGGCCCTGCCCGGCTGCTCGCGAGCGGAGGCGGGGTGTTCACCCTCCGGGGGAACGGGGTGCCCCCCGGGGGCCCGTTTCGCAGCGGGGCTTGTTTGGTGCTAGCAGGGCGCTCTCTGGGGAGCGGCTGCGCGCAGGGGCGGGCTAGGAGGCGCGCGGCAAGCAGGGGGTTCCCGGGCCCGGGCCAGCGCGTGCACGCGTGTGTGCACGGTGGAGAGGTCCGGGGCGTGTGCACAGCACGGGCGGGACGTGCGCCAGTGCGGGCGCCGAGCGCCACTAAACAGAAGGCCAACGCCGCCGGGTGAAAACAACGCGCAAAACCCGGGCCCCGGCGCCACCGGACGCCGGCTGGAGCACCGAGCGCACGCGCAGGTTCGGGTCCGCGTCCTGGCGTCCAGCGCGCTAACGCGGAGCCGCAGCATGCACAGAAGGCGGAGGACGCTGCTCCGTTCCTCGCACCCCGGCGCGGCGCAAGCCCCAGGGACCGGCACGCGCCCGGGCCGGGGAGCGCGCAGCCGCACACCCCGCGGCGCGCTCTCCGCGCAGTCTGGGGAGCCTCACGCGGGAGGGTATTAAGTGGGACG
>PVIJ01017848.1:0-28132 GCA_004024925.1 Scalopus aquaticus | reverse complement strand
AAAAAAAAAAAAAAAAAAGAAGTAGGGGAAGACTATGTAAGCTTAACTGCTTCACAAATGAAGCCAGCACGGGCTCTGCAGTTGGGTTCTCTACAGTTTTTCTTGTAGAAAACAGTCCTTCCTTAGCAACATAGGCCCCCAGAGTTTCCTCTGCATGTCTATGCTAACTCCTCTCCCACAAACTTGAAGGATTTATATCAGCACAGAAGAGATTTAGGTCCCTTTGGGCTCCTTAAGTAGATTTTCCCACTAGTTAAAATTCAACTTCAGAGAAAGAATACAGAGATACACATGAAATTACTTTTTTGGATCCACAGATAAATCACCAATGACTGGTTTGAATGTTGTTCCTGGTGCCATTTCCTCAAGAGTTGACACAGCTGCCTAAGAACAGAGAGAAAGTCACAAATCTATCATCTAATAGAAAGGAACTAAAGATACTTGTAGGGATTTTTATCAAGAAATTACATTAAAATTCTCTCTTAGGAATGTAAGTAAACACAATTACTAATAAATATAGTATCTTTTCAAAACTTCTAAGTTCTATAGTCTTCAGCATAAAATTATTTTTCTGGGGTTACATAAAATTGCCTTTTGTCTAGCTCCAAAATACAATTTTAAGGAAAAAAAAAAACCCTTACTACCAATTTAAAAAATGTGCTTTAATGTTTGGAATTAGAAAGAAGATTTTATAGAATTTATATTGTGAACCAAAAAACTGGGGGAAATTATTTAAGACTTTTACTATTATCTATAAGTGAAATCTATTCAATCAGAACAAGTAGGAACAACACATGATTATTTCTGTGATGAAAAGAAATTTATGAATAAGCGCAAATGAAATACTCACTTGCAAAGAACTTACAGAAGTTAACATGTAATACCAAATTTGGGCATTTGACCCCTTTTATTATCATATATCTATAATTAGTTTCCCTATATCTAGTCCCAAATAAGTAGATGGCATTTTGACTAGGTAATTGTGAACAGTAGATTGATGCTGGGATACTGTAATATAACCTAAAAAATTAATGTCAACTTATTACTGTGTGTAGTAAGTTCTCTATTCTGAACCAGAGCCCTTTGTCAACCCTGCTTCCTAGGGTAGGAATCAATAACAGAAGGACTCAGAATTGGTGGGGTGTGGAATGAGATTAGGTACTACCTAACAAACCCCCTATAATCAGGGGAGTCATGATTGCCACATGGTAAGTCATCTTTGACTTGGTAAAGTCAAAGTCATCAACTACTTGACATGGTAGGTCATCAAAAGAAAGGGTTCACATCTTCTGATAGAGAGTATATACCAATAATCCAATTTTTAGGGATTTCAGAAATAAATACTGATTGTAGTCACTTTCAAGTAATAAAGGATTTGCATATTTAACTTAAAAGATCAGTTTTTGTCTTGACGTCTAAGGGTTAGCTATCAATATTTCTTAAGGTTCCTAAACAAGGCCTATTTTATTTGATAAATAATAGAATTGGGGCCTCCCTGGTGGCACAACGGGTTAAGTCACGGAAGTATGCAGCTCTCCACAGCCACTGCAGCACGAGTTCAACGCCCGGCCAGGGAGCTTCCCACATGGCATAGCAGACATCTCCTGCCTTGCCCACTGCTCCCCTCAGCAGTGTACCTAGCTGCCTGTTCTGCTCCCCACTCTGTCTCTGGTGAATCCTCTCACCACCCCACACTTCTGGTCTACACCCCAGTTCTTGCATAAATAAATAAATCTTCTTAAAAATAATAGAATTGAGGAGAAGGATGGAATACTAGGTTGAATATGAATCTTTATTTTTGGTTTCAAATAAGATAAATAAATTCCTAATAAGACAATATTTAGTAATATACACATAGAACCTGGTATCATACTCCTTTGTAGTTACGATAGAAGGAGCAGGTAACAACATCAAGGGGACAATGAATGTTGGGTCAAAAATCAGCAGCAGTTGGGCCTCCATGGTGGCACAATGGGTTAGGTTAAGCGCAGCGCTGTGGAGCTGTTGGCAGCTCGATGAGAGTTCAATGTCAGGCGGGGGAGATTCCCACATGGGCAGCAGACCTCTCCTGCCTCGCCTGCTGCTCCCCTCAGCAGTGTGTTTCGGTCGATCCGCCTGTTCTGCTCCCCACTCTGTCTCTGGTGAACCCTCTCACCGCCCCACACCTCTGGCCTGCACCCCAGCTTGTACGCATAAATAAATAAATCTTTAAAAAAAAATCCCAGCAGTCTATATTTCTTAGAAATGAGTTACAGTAATTTTACATTTTGACTTGGCCCTTTTTTTCACTATGCCCCTCTCAGAAAGACTATGTTGAGGGGTGGCATTCATTTTTCTTGCCTGCCGTGTGATGCTTCTCAGTTCATGAAGCTACCTCAAAATGAGCAAGATTGTTCACTGAAACACTGGGCCAGAGGGAAAAAAATTGACAAAAAAATGAAGAGCTGCCATTGGTGGAATGATATGAAGTGTGTTTCTAGCTCCAGAGTGGGGGCGGGAGGCAGCAAGTGAGGGGCCTAGAGCATAAAACTTAAGGAGGTGCCCACTCCAGGATCATATAAGCACAGACCAACACCGAGTGTCTCCTTACTCCTCCCAAATGTTGGAGGAGTTAAAAATACAGCCAGTAAAAGCAAATTCCTTGCAATTTTCCTCAATATTCCCTAGTTTCAAATACATACTTCTCAAAGCTTTAAGAAGCACAAGACAGGCTTGGACAGCCGAATCCTAAATCATTTAGTTCACCCCAGCAACAGCATCCAAATTGAGGCAAAAGTTTTACGAATGTCAAACCTGATGAAGATTTTCATAAAACTAAGAAAGTATATTGCAGATAGATAAATATATGTGAAATGGTATTTATTATCTTGAATTTTGCCACTTGATAGCTAGCCTATTTTTGTGATTTTAAAAATATGTTGTGCACTTAACACTTAGGCAGGTAAAGTATGAGAAAATGTAGCTTCTAAAAGAAGTGGAGCGATAAAGCCACACTCCAGTGTTCATGTTTATTAAAACAAGAGTCTACCTGTAATAAATCATTTGACAGAAAATATCTAAATAAAGATTTTCTAGATAATGAATAATATCACTACTTTTCAACAAAATACTTTAAATTCCCAACTTACTACTATTGATAAGGTAATGCTTATTAGCTGATTTAGACTTTAAAACTTTTTCTATAAAATTTTCTGTAAAATTATTTTGTTCGGGATACCAGCATGATAATAGCTGCTATTCTTGTCCTTCAAAGATTTATTTATTTATGCATACAAGAGCTAGGGTATAGACCAGAGGTGCGGGGTGGTGAGAGGATTCACCAGAGACAGAGTCGGGAGCAGAACAGGCAGATCGACTGAAGTACACTGCTGAGGGGAGCAGCGGGAGAGGCAGGAGAGTTCTGCTGCCCCATTTGTGGGCGAGCTCCCTGGCTGGGGATCAAACTTGTGCTTCAGTGGCTGCATATAGCTTCATAGTGCTGACACTTAACCCCTTACACCACCAGGGAGGAACATTTCTAGTTATTGTTGAAAGAGGGTGGAGTAAAGAGAGGAAGCAGCAAGATCAATAAAACTAAAAAAAAGTTCCTGCAATTTAGAACTTTAACTAGATACAGAAAATAGAGGAAAATGAGAGGATAAAGGCCTTTTCTACTTACGGGGAACCTGAGCAGCATCTTCGGGGAAGCAACGATCAGGGGTTTTCTGAAGTTCCGAACCATCTGTCTTCTCAGCAGGTGGAAATACTGAGCAGGAGTGGTTGGGTTCGCCACGAACATGTTCACCGTGTCGCCATCCACCCCCTCTTCTGTGCTGTCACACATCTGAGAAGCAAATGGCACAGAACCTTCAGAATTGTCTGATTCAGTCATGACAACAATATGTCGCCCAAAAGCTAACACAGGTCTCTCAATAAGAAGAAGAAATGATACTTCCCTCCATCACAGAAAAATATCCAAAAGTGAATGTATGACCTGTGGAGAATGACCCGGAGGACAGACTGGATGGCTCTCCTCACCTGCCACAGTCTGGGTGTTTTAACATAGCTGTTCTCAAACACAGCTAATCACAAGTAGCATCTGGAGAGGATTTTTTAAAGAATAAAGATTCTGATTCCTATGGGGATAAGCTGGTGGAAAGAAGTAATATTAGGACCTCACTCCCCTAATGAAATAAGCACAATTTTAATTTAGTTTTATTTATTTATTTATTTATTTATTTATTTATTTATTTATTTTAAAAGATTTATTTATTTTTTTATTTATACATACAAGCTGGGGTACACGCCAGAGGCGTGGGGCGGGGAGAGGGTTCACCAGAGACGGAGCGGGTAACAGAACAGGCAGATCAGAAATACACTGCTGAGGGGAGCAGCGGGCAAGGCAGGAGAGGTCTGCCTCCCCGTGGGATTCTCCCCGGCCGGGCGTCGAACTTGCGTCACCGCTGCCGACAGCTCCACAGCGCAGCTCTAAACCGCTCTTAACCGCTGCGCTACCGGGGAGGCCCAGTTTGTTTTATTTTTTTAAAAACAATTTTATTATTTTTGGGTAGAACTGGGGTATAAGCCAGAGATGCGGGATTAGGGGGCATAAGAAGATTCACCAGAGACAGAGTGGGGAGCAGATCAGGTGGATCTGCTGCAATACACTGCTGAGGGGAGCAGCAGGCGAGACAGGAGAGGTCTGCTGTGCCATGTGGGTTAACTCCCTGGCTGAGGATCGAACTCAAGCCGCAGTAGCAATAGCGCTGAGAATTAACCACTAGGCCACCAGGGAGGCCCTAGTTTAGTCTGTTTTAAAGACAAAAACAAAATCCAAAGCAGCTAACAAGGTTGTGGGCAAAGAACTAAATTACAGAAGATCCTGGTGGAACTGAAAGTGGTGTGACCTCCTAACCCCACTCCAGAAGAAAGCAAGTTGACTAAATAGTGAGAATTCTAACTTATGCCCTCTGCAGTTTGGAGAAAGAGCATGCACAGGCAACCCTGGGGGTGTGGGTGGGGGGAGGCAAAATCTAGAATCTAAGTCACTACAAAGCTCAGTGGAGGCAAGGGGGGCTGCCAGACCAGCCTCTTTCAGGGCACAGTGCATGTCAAGGAAAGAGAGGGAGCCCGTGTAAGTAAAATACATCCTGGGTAGGGAGATGGATGCTTGCAGTGGGTTAGTTACGGAATCTTAGCAGAGACAGCAGAATTTAGCAAGAATAAGCCTAGTGCAGCAGAGCTCTGTCCTCCCACTCCAGATTCCCAGGCTCAACACCCTGGACCCTGAACTCACCTGGTGCGCCAAGACGAAGGTATGTTGATAACAAGTAGGAAGGTTCTGGGCAATCCAAAATCATCTGATTAGCCTAGTTAGATAATCTTCTGGATAAACCCCTGCCAACTCATGAAAACTTTGCAAAAACAATCTACTCTTTTGTTTAGTATAACTTCCTTGTTCCCTTCCCTTTTGCCTATAAAAGACTTTCATTTTGGGTATCTCCTTGGAACTCCTTTCTATCTGCTACATCGGAAGCTGTCCAATTCATGAATCATTGAATGAAGCCAATAAAATCTTTAAATTTACCCAGATGAATTTTAGGGTTTTTTTTAGCATGTCTTTAAACCCAGGATGTCCTCCACGTTCATTCTCAGCTAATGACCTGAGTATATTCCCTAGCCCCTACTGCATCTACATATGTCCTCTCTTTGCTACAATTTTCTCTGTCTTCCAGTTACTATACAAGGGACCTTCACTCTCCTGTCTATAGTCAAAACAGTCCTCGTGTAGGTGGCACCACCCATCTTGTACTCAAGGCAAGTACTCCAGTGAATTTACCCTCTCTCCCACATCATCATTTTTTTACTTCTCTGCTGTAACAATCCTATCAGCATACAGGCATACTATTATTTCTTTAAAGTAAAAACAAGAGCTACTGAACAGAAATTTCCCCACCAGCTATTGCCCCATTTCCTTGTTACATTTGTAGGAAAGGCCTCAAAAGAGTTATCTTAACTTTCCTCCTTGTGTATACTTCTAGATATATACCAGTCAGATTTGGCCCCTACCACTCCATCAAAACTGCAGTTATCAACCATTAAAAGAACTCTTCATTGCTAGATCTAATAACTAATTCTCATTCTTCATCTCAACTGGCCTTGACACTCTCTCCCCTTCTTGGTTTTCCTCATTTGTTTTTTAGATCTTCCTCCAAACTTACCGCACCTTCTCAGTCTCTGTGTTCTTCTCGGCAGCCTCATAATGTCTGACTATCCAGGGCTAAGTTTGGGGGCAGCTTCTCTTCTCTATATGTACTCAGTCATTTCAATGACCGTCAATGATTTCATCTGGTCTTATGTTTAAATATCATCTGTATGCTGATGACATTCGAGACTGTAGCTTCCCCAAATCTGTTTTCTACATTTCCTTTGAAAGATCTAATTTTGTATTTCAGATGTAGTTCTTTAATATACCTACAACTTATTTCCATAATCTAATTTTTATAAAGTCATTTCTGGGTCATTCTCCAATATAATTATTGTTCTATTTACTTATTTATCTATCAGCTATATATATATACATTTTTTTAAGATTTATTTATTTATGCATACAAGCTGGGGTACAGGCCAGAGGCGTGGGGCGGCGAGAGGGTTCACCAGAGACAGAGTGGGGAGCAGAACAAGCAAATTGACTGAAATACACTGCTGAAGGGAGCAGTGGGTGAGGCAGGAGAGGTCTGCAGCACCATGTGGAAATCTCCCTGGCCGGGCGTCGAACTCGCGTCACCGCAGCCGACAGCTCCACAGCGCAGTGCTTAACCGCTGCACCACCAGGGAGGCCCTCAGCTATATATTTTATCGGTATGTATGCCAATGTAATTAATGATATGCTTGTCATTGGGGTGATATGTACGATACCACCATTTACTGTGAAATGCGTAAAAATAATATGCACTTATGATAATTGAATACATACATGATAAAACAAGAACAGTAAGATATTAATGTTAGAATCTACTGTGTTCATTAAAAAATTATTTCAACTTTTTGGTATATTTATAAATTTTCATAATAAATATTAGAAGTCAAATGCATGAAGACATTGGTAATGATTCCCACCAATGATAACAATGACAATTTCTGTGTGTTTATTTCAAAAATTTTAAATAAAAATATAAAAACTTTTAATGGTCATGAATCATTTTATAAGTATACTATCACTAATGGAAAAATTTTTAAGTAAAAGCAGATTTCTTGGACCAGTTCCTAAGAATCTGATCTAGAGTTGATCTCTGTATCTCCATTTATAAAAATCTCCCTAAATGATTCTGATGTTCAGCCTAGTTCAGCAAAGGAGACGCTGATTTTTGCCCCCTTGGACTGCCAAAAAGCATGATCTAATATACTGGAAGCATCATATTTCCAAAGGATATTGAAATTGCATTAGATCTGACTCATCCAAAGACTATGACTTACAACTTAAGGTGCACACTAAGTTATCTACAGGAGGTAGTTCCATTCCAAAGCACAGTGGAATCCAAGAGGCCTTTGACATACCTGCAAGAAACGCTCAATGCGACAAGACGAGTGGTCTGGCCCAGCCCCATCGTACCCATGCGGAAGGAGAATAACGATGCCGCTCTGCAGGAGCCACTTGGCCTCACCTGAAATAGCACAGGTAGGGAGGTCAAACTATGAAGCAGGTACACACAGTCTGCCATGACTTGGGGAGTGACACCACATTGGTTGACTGCCTGATTCCTGATTCCCTACAATTATTTTCAGCCCATGCACTTTCTAGCACTGTTGCACCTGCTTAGGGGGAGAACACACATCACAATGGCTGAAAGCCTACAATGTCACATGCATGAGACTTTAGCAAGTGGAAGAGAAGCTCAAAGGTAACTATCCTGGCTTCTGGAACAGCATGTGCCACTTTGATGTCACCTCAGGCACAATTCATACCAAGCATGGTCAGTGCCTGTCTTTCCTCATCACTACTTACAACACAGGCCACTGTCCTCAAACTTTGCTGGACAAGTCAAAGTCCAGTCTCCTCAAGGTACATTTTCTCCTCACAGCTACAAAGTTAGAGAGAAGCACAAGCATAGGAAGAGAGTGAAGTATACGCTCAAACGCTGAGTGTTTCCTTAGCTTCTGGTTACCTCCAGAAAATAAGGTGGAGGGAATGAGAGAGCGTTGGGCTTGTATTTTATATACTTTGAATGTTACAATAAGCAGTTATTGCTTTTGTAGATCATAATTAAAAATAACAAAGATGTACAACTTTCAACTTTCAGATACTTAACTACCCCAGCATCGAGGGAAACAGATTTTCTAGGCTGCCAGTCACTCTTATCACAAATCCTCACCAGGACGCCACTGCTCCTTTGTGATTCATGTCATAGTTACTCAACATATTCTAAGAGCAGACCCAAAGTCAAGTCACCTGGGAGCTGGTAGACCCAGATCCAGCTCCCTACAGCCAAGCACATTCCCCTGGAGATGAGAAGATGCCCCCTGCACAGCCCTCCTGCTGACACCCAACTCTCCCGGTGACAGAGAACCTAAGTGTTCTTCCCAGTAGTTTATTTAGCAGCTTGATAGTTGTGACACCTCAGTGAGTGACAAAGCAACCCCCTAACTCTCTGGAAAGGCTGGTACAAGAAGTCTCATAAACAGCTGTGGCCCCTTTTCATAAATTTGTCTTCGTGAGTCTGATGGCATGCACTCACAACATGCCCACATGCCAACACGAACCTCCAGAGATGAATGTGTCAAAGATGATCTGGGCACCATTGAAGAAATCACCAAACTGAGCCTCCCAGAGGGGTAGTAATTTAGGGCTTTCAATGCTCATGCCATATTCAAATCCCAGGACAGCTTCTTCTGACAGCGGACTGTTGCTAACCTAAAGGAAAGGAAGAGAACAAAGATACTGTCATGCAAGGAAGACATGATGCGAGTCAGTAAAGGTGAAGCATCCCATTTATACAAACCTCTCAAAAAAGGAGGAGGGGTAGAGAGGAAAGCCTTGTTTTCATTCATCTCCATGTTCCTTTGAGAAAGAAGATTTATTGCTCTCTCTGAGTGATGCATATGGGAAAAGTTAGGACAAAGAAAGGAAGAGATAAAAGCAATTGGAATATAAGCATTAAAGCCTTTCTTAGAGAATAAGCAAAATTAACTTCTCATATGACCCACCATCAGGACTGAGAGTGGAACTGTGGCATGCAAAAGACAAATATCGTATGCTTTCACTCATGTGGGAGATAAAGAAATAAAATAAATGAAACAAGCAAAACAAAACAAACTCTTAGAATAAAAGAACAAAATAGCTCCGAAGGGAAGGGGAAAGGGGGGTGTATAAATTGGGTAAGAAGGGTCAACTGCATGGTGTATAATGGAAACCAGAATTTTGGTGGGGTCAGCAGGTAATACATACCAAAGGCAAATCATAATGCTGTATACCTGAAACCTATATAGTGTTATGAACCAATATTACTTTAAATTAAATAAGTACCTTTGTTTTAATGTCACAAAACAAAGGAGGAAATTTACTATAAAAGGCCCACCTTTGGTTAGAATCCATTGTTCTATTATCCCATGTGCATATTAAGGCCAGCAAAGTATCATATATTGTGATAAAAAAAAATGCAGGTTACAGGGCCTCCCTGGTGGTGCAACAGGTTAAGTTGAGCACTATGAAGCTATCTGCAGCCACTGCAGCATGAGTTCAAACCCTGTCCAGGGAGCTTCCCACATGGCGCAGCAGATCTCTCTTGCTTTGCCTGCTTCTCCCCTCAGCAGTCTATTTCAGTCAATCTGCCTGTTCTGCTCCCTACACTCTCTGGTGAATTCTCTCACCCCCAAAAGTTCTGGCCTACACCGCAGCTCATGTATGCATAAATAAATAAATCTTTGGAAAAAAAGGCAGATTACAAAATTAATTTCTGGTGGAGGCGAAGGAGATATGACAATTAAATGCAACACAATTCTGAACTGGGTTTGAAGATGAGATGGTAATTCTGTCTCAAAGTTAATTTCCTGATTTAGCAGATTATATTGTGCTGACTTAGAAGAATGTCCTTGTTGAAGGAAATACACATCTAGGGCATCAGATTGGCAACCTGACGCGTCCAACTTGATGTCTCAAACGTTTCACAATGAGAAACAGTTCCTTTGTATTATACCTCCAGCTTTTTTTTGGTAATCTTGTGTTTGTTTCAGAATTTTCCTAAGAGATTTTTTTCTTTAAAGATTTATTTATTTATACATACAAGTTGGACTACAGGCCAGAGGCGTGGGGCGGTGAGAGGGTTCACCAGAGACAGAGTGGGGAGCAGAACAGGCAGATCAGAAATACACTGCTGAGGGGCGCAGCGGGTGAGGCAGGAGAGGTCTGCCACACCATGTAGGCAGACCCTGCTGGGCGTCAAACTCCCATTGCGCGCTGCCAACAGCTCCACAGCGCAGCGCTCAATGGCTGCGCAAACCAGGGAGGCCCTAAGAGATCTTTTTTAACATCACATGTTTGTAGAGTATCAGCTAGCAACAAAAAGAAATGCAATACATTCCACCACCGACAGACCTTGAAAACATGATGGAGAGTGAAAGAAGTTAGTCACAAAAGGCCATGGATTGTATGATTCCATTCATATGAAAAAGCCAAAACAGGCAAATCAGTAAAAACAGAAAGCAGATCAGTAATTGCCAGGGGCAGGCGTGGGGAAGGAATGGGGCATGACTGCTAACAGGGTTTCTTTTTGGGGTGGTGAAAATGTTCTAAAGTTCGATAGTGGTGATGGCTGCACAACTGAGTGAATACACTAAAAACCACAAATTGTACACATTATATATCTTAGTAAGTAAAAATAAAATAAAATTTACACTGTCATTTATACCTCAAAAAGAATGCAAATAAAACCTGGAAAAATTATATCTCCATTATGATTACAACTATACAAGTTTGTGATTTACATGGGGAAGAACTCAATGACAGCATAGAAAAATAAAAATAGATGATTTTTATCATAGTGGATTTGCATAATTTATCTTTTCTGACTTCTATTTGTTTCAGTTATCTATAGAGTGAACTTTTTAAAGACCCAGACTTATCTCAGATTTGTGAGTATGATGTAAATAGGGTTTGGATGGACAATTTAACTTGCTCCTCCGCCTGTTCTCACCTCTCTCTTCATCTTTCTTCCTACTAAGGATAACACACCCACTCATATTCTGAATCAATCCTTCCTTTTTGCTCCATCACTTAACCCCTCTTTTTGGAAGCTTTCCTCACTCATTTTTTCCTTTCAACAAATAGACAATCAAAAGCTCAAAGCTAGACAACTATTCCCCTAAGCAGTGCTCTCCAGCCATTGCTAGTTTATTGTTTGTGTTCCAGTATGAGACTTACATTTTCTATCCTTTTGCACCCCTTCATTTAAAAAAGCATGGAATCCAAAGCTGCCAACACCTGCTTCCAGTTGCTTTAAGAATTTTGTAACCTTCATCATCAGTACCCATTTTACAAGAGATAATGAAACATCCTACCTCTAGAAACCCCTTCTGATTAGGGTCCATATGGTTCAGAGGAATATACATGTCGTCAGTCTTCTGGCAAACAACCATGGCATGCCTGTGACTAAAAGTCCCACGGCCAACATCTTGACCACTCAGACGAACATTAAAACCTAAACAAGCAAGCATTCAGATTCCCATGAATAACCAACATTATTAGTAGTAGTAGTAGTAGTAGCAGTAGTGAATAATAATAATATCTGGTGACTCTGAATTCTTTTTTTTTAAAGACTTATTTATTTACGCATACAAGAGCTGGGGTGTAGGCCAGAGGTGTGTATGGGAGTGGGGAGGGAGTGAGAGGATTCACCAGAGACAGAGTGGGGAGCAGAAAAGGCAGATTGAAATACACTGCTGAGGGGAGCAGCGGGCAAGACAGGAAAGGCTCTGCTGCACCATGTGGGAAGCTCCCTGGCCAGGGATCAAACTTGTGCTGCAGTGGCTGAGGATAGCTGCACAATGCTGAGACTTATCCCCTTACGTCACCAGGGAGGTCCCTGAATTCTTAATATCAATTCACCCCAAGACTTCTTCTTAGGATTATAAATATCTTTATGAAAATATACCTGTCCTCATAAAAACATTAATTCAAAAAGATACCTCCACCCCTATGCTTATTGCAGCACTCTTTATAATAGGTAAGACATGGACTGATTGCCTGTTCTGCTCCCCACTCTGTCTCTGGTGAATCCTTTCACACATACACCCCACACCTCTGGCCTACACCCCAGCTTATATGCATAAATAAATCTTTTTAAAAAGTAGGTAAGATATGGAAACAACCCAAATGCCCCAAAATAGATGACTGGATCAAGAAGATGCGGTATATATACAGAATGGAATATTACTCAGCAGTCAAAAAAGATAAATTCATGCCATTTACAGCAACATGGATGGAGCTAGAAGGGATCATGCTCAGTGAAATAAGCCAGAAGTTCAAGAAAAATATCAAATGGTTTCACTTGTATTAGGAATATAGGGGAACCAAATAAGGGATCAGGAAAAGAGAAAACGACAACAATAATAATACAAAACTAGCAGGCAACTATAAATAAGAGACACTCTGTGAGGGAGGGGGAAGAAAAAGGATCAAAACAGGGGACAGAAGTGCAAAAGGAAAAAAAAAAAAAAGAAGTGCACACAAGGGACCATGGTGATGGTTCATGGGTAAGCTGGTGAGGGGAATTTTATTAGGACTACCCAATGATGTAAAAGATTAAATAAAAAATATACTTAAAAAAAAGAAAATATACATGTCCTATATCCAAAAGTCTTTAGCCAAGGTGAAATCGTATTAGAATGGCGAGTCAGCATTTGCCCTACAATTTTCAGAAGAAAATATCTTTCCAATGCATCAAGCACTAAACCCTTTGTTTCCCAAGAATAATTATTCTATAGATTATTTTCTGATGAAAGTTACCAACACCACTTATATTCAGATAAAATAATATTGTAAAGATAGGTTATTATAACTGAAAACCACAAATGTTACATATAACAAACACCATACAAGGCATTCCCTACCAGCTATGCAGCTAAACAGAAATGTCTTACCTTGAGCAAGTAATGAGCCCAAGGCAAGAGCTTCTGCTGTGGCCCAGTCTAACTTTGTTCCATCCATCACTTTCTCCATTCTGGACTGTAAAATTGAAGCGGAGCAAAAAAGAAACTTTTAAGAGTCTGTACCTTTTTTCACACTGAGTTCAAAAAATAAATTGCAACAACATAATAAAAACTTAATGTTAAAAAGAAAAACAAAGTTCAGGGCACAGGAGTCTATAGCAATTAAATGATATTTTAAAACTGGCAAAACAAGGGCCTCCCTGGTGGCGCAGCGGCTGAGCGCTGCGCTGTGGAGCTGTCGACAGTGGCAACGCGAGTTCGACGCCCGGCCAGGGAGAATCCCACATGGTGTGGCAGACCTCTCCTGCCTTGCCCGCTGCTCCCCTCAGAAGTGTATTTCTGATCTGCCTGTTCTGCTACCCACTCTGTCTCTGGTGAACCCTCTCGCCGCCCCACGCCTCTGGCCTGTACCCCAGCTTGTATGTAAAAATAAAAAATAAATCTTTTTTAAAAAAAAATAAAACTGGCAAAACAAACAGGCACTCTGGTTAGTGGTTAATTGTGCAGATGAATGGAGGGAGATGGCATCAAGGAGGGGGACATGGGGAAATGGACTGGTAATTTTCTATTTCTTCTGCTGGTAGTGAGTATATAGATTTCAAAAATAATCTCTATACTTATAACAAAAACAGAAATGAAGCTAATATTTTAAGATAAGTCAGAGGGCAAAGTTTTTTCATCCAGGTTCAAGAAAGATGAAGGCCTTCAAGTCCGTGTTCTCTTAAGTTTTAGTACGGAAAATCTTATGTTCCAGGAAACCCCCAATTCCCAGGCAAACTAAGAGAATTTATCATCCTATATTTAACATTAAACAATATGAAAACCCTCAACTGTTTAAGGGCCTAGAGGCTTGCCTTCGAGGGCATGTGTGTTGATTTTTGTTGGTTTTATTAAGTTTACAAGATTATTTTTTAAACCATCCAAAAGAATGAAAGTATTTTCTGCTCAATGGTCAGAAGACTCAAAAGAGGCATTCCTATACTGTTGTATTTTTTAAATACTATGCATGTAATATTAAACATATACAAATGCTTAAACATGAACAATATACACATAGAGGAAGTGTAAGTATACATAGAGGAAAGACAGGAATAGACAAAATTGACCTCAAATTGACTCTTGGTACCAAAACACAAATAGGCTGGGTCTCCAGAACCTAAAGACACACAGTCAAGCCAAAGGAATCAGCCAACGAAATGACCAGCCATTGTGCGGCAACATCAATTCTCTTGCTGCACAAGAAGAACAAAGGATAGCCAGAGATGTCAGTGTTCCCTACCTGAACATACATCTTCAGAAGGTGACTATGCATCTGGAGTTCCTCTGGCACCTCTACAGACTTCTTGGCGACAAACCGCAGGAGGTCGAGGGGCACACCCGTGTTCCATGTGGTGATGCAAGCTTCCGGCTGAACCAGGCCCTGCCAGTGGGCCTGCAGGTTAGTGGTAGGGGGGCTGTAGTTGGCCAAGTTAGTTAGATGGCCATTTAACTTTGTGTAGTATGAGGTTTTAGTTTCTGACACCTCCTCCTGGGTCATGAGTCCTTTGGCAATGAGGTGTTCTGCATATGTATCTGGGATACTCTTTCGGGCTCTGTTCAAGAAAGAGGGAGGAAAAATCAACCTGATTTGTGAATATCTAAGAGAGACAGACTGAGTCGTTGTCAAAGGTATTAAGAAGTACAATAGCTGTAAAAGTCACACAGGAACTCTTTTGGAATTAGATAGAGAGGGTGATTATACAATCACCACATAATATTGTGATTGGAATAAATGCCACAGTTGCTCACTTTAATATGGTCTGTTTATGTTATGTGCCTTTCACGTAACAAGTTATTTATTAAAATCAGGGAGTGGTGAGAATGCACCTTTTCCAGGCAAGCAAGAAAAAAAAATTAGAAGCTTTTGTCTACATCCAGGTAGAAATATTCAGTAATAAGAGTTTTCCATGTTATGATAATTCTGGAAAAAGAATGTATAGGACTGACCTAGAGTATCAATCCATCTGGTACCCCTTTATTTCAAAAAGTATGGAACCCAAAGTTCCATACATCTGTTTCAGGTGGTTTAAAATTCCTATAACTAGAATCATGAGCACCTGGGTTTTACAACAACCACAAGATGTTATAGAGTATTCCATAAAAGTATATAACACTTTGAACTATAAAGTCTGTTCACAAATATTATCATACTTAATCTTGACAAAAGTTAGAGACAGGCAGGGTAGATTTCTTTAAATGAAGTCTTGGTGTAATTCAAGTAATTCAGCTGCTAAGTTCAGACTTTGAAGGAAAAGCAGGTGTGTTCTTCCTATAGCAGTCTGCTACCTGTGACTAGAAAAGCTCATAAAATGTCACCAAGTTTCTCTGCTTTAATTTGTATCTATGGGGAAACAAAGTGGGGAAGAGGGATCTATTTTACCTTTACTTTCTAGTAAATAAAAAGGAAATTCCAATGTAATATCTTGCCTCTCCATCACAGTGACCTTCTGACTCAGCACTGCTCAATAGAAATACAGTGCAAGTCATTGGTGTAATTAAAAATCTCCTAGTAGAAAATAGCACAAAAGACATAACAAAAGCAAAAACTAGCAGGCAACCACAAATAAGAGACATTCCACAGGGGAGGGGGAGGAAGAGAGACCAAATTAGGGGAGAAAAGCACACAAAGGATTATGGTGATGGTTCACGGGTGAATTGGTGTTGGGAAACCTATGGGGGATACACAATAATGTAAAAGATATAAATTAAATTAAAAAAAAAAACCCTACATTGGAAGGGAACATGCTCAGTGAAATAAGCCAGAAGGAAAAAGAAAAATATCAAATGGTATCACCTAAAAGAGGAATATAAGAGAGCCAAACGAGATATCAGAAGAAGAAAATAGCACACAAATCAAAACAAAAACTAGCAGGCAACAACAAATAAGACATTCTGCAGGGAAGGGGGAGGAAGAGGGACCAAAATAGGGGAGAAAAGAGCACAAGGGACTATGGTGATGGTTCACGGGTGAATTCGTGGTGGGAAACTTCTGGGGGATAAATAATAATGTAAAGGATATAAATAAAATTAAATTAAATTAAAAAAAATAAAAATCTCGTAGTGGTCACATTAGAAAAGGTAAAAAGAAACAGATGGAATTAGTTGCAATAAAATATTTATTTAGCTCAGTGTATCCAAAACATTATCCTTCAATATCTAATAATACAAAATTCATTGTTGAAATGGTGTATATTCTTTTTATCATATTAAGTCTTTGAAATCTGTTGGACATATTATACTCACTGCATCTCCATCAGGACCAGTCACATTTCAAATGTTTAATTAACCACTAAGGGCTAGTGGCTTTTATATTGGACAGTGTAGTTCTGAACAGTCCTTAAAATGTATCATTTTACAATTTACTAAGGCACAAATAGACTTGTAGAAGTGAATCATGGAGGTACTATCTCTGAGCCTGTCAATGTTACATTAAGTAGCTTTGGGCAAGACTCTGCTAAGCCCTCCTACTCAAGGTCTTCCCATCTTCTCAGTTAGTTTGTTAAGTTGCTCTTTGTCTATCCTTCAAGGAAACATGTAGAATTTGAAGAATATGGGGAACTGTCCTGAGACATAGAAGGGAAGCATCCCAGTTGGTCCAAGACTGGCCCAGTTTAAGACTGAAAGTTCATGTCCCAGGCAAAAAAGGAGAATTGGTCCCCCTGCTTGAGAGTGTCTAATAAAAATTATAATGTGAGCTTTATATGGGACAGGGACTTCAGACAAAAGGTTATCATTGTACCTGACAATTTTGTACATGGCGGGTTGGTGAAAGTTTATCACTGTACCTGATGATTTTGTACATGGCTGGGTTGGTGAAGAAGGGCTCATCCAACTCATTGTGGCCCCACTGCCTGTAGCACAACAAGTCAATAATCACATCTTTGCGGAATTGGCGCTGATATTCAAAAGCTAGTCGTGTGGCACGGACCACTTCCTCTGGGCTATCTCCATTGACATGGATGATGGCACAGCCCACAAGCTTCCCTGAGGAAGAGAAGACTAGGATGAAGTGGGCTAGCTAACCCTGCAAGATAATAATCCAGCTCCAACTCCTTTTGTCTGTGTGGGGAGACAGCCCATTTCGTGGGGGCCAGTTTGGCTTGGTTGTTAAGAACCCATATTTTGGAGTCCAAAGGACAAGACTGAGTTCAAGTACAAGTTTTGTGGCTTATAGTATAACTTTGGTAAATTTATGAGTCTTAGTCTCCATAGTTAGTACAATGGGATAATAGTTCCTCTCTCTAAGTGGTACCATAAAGATTAAATGAGTTACACATACTAAGTGCTTAACATGCCTAGTGCATAATATCAGATCTATTTTGTTACTGCAATTATCTTCCCTCCAAGATGAAAAGGTCATTAAAAACCACATTCTGGACCCAGAATATATTTTAATACCTTTATCAAACAAATCACAAAAAAATTGCATAGCCCCAAAAGACATCCAGGCCAGGCTTTGGATGTAAAAGCAGATTATTTCCTACCATCTAACAGTTCTTATAACCCTGTGGATATGGCATAAATAATAAAAACTCTGCCTTTAACACGACCAATTTCCACAGGTCAAAGCAAGTTGACTTTGCTTCTTTATAAATTTTTTTTTTAAGATTTATTTAGTTATGTATACACAAGAACTGAGGTGCAGGCCGAGGTATGGGGTGGTGAGAGGATTCACCAGAGACAGAGTAGGGAGCAGAACAGGCAGATCTACTGAAGTACACTGCTGAGGGGAGCAGCAAGTGAGGCAGGAGAGGGCTGCTGCGCCATATGGGAATCTCCCTGGCCGGGGATAGAACTTGTGCTATAGTGGCTGCGGATAGCTGCATAGTTCTGCTACTTAACCCACTGTGCCACCAAGGAGGCCCGACTTCGCTTCTTAATATCTGATTTCTAATCAGACCATCTAGCCAAATTTACTTGTTGAACATCTCCCTTTTATCAAAATGTTTGGTATTCCAAATTTGAATATTCTAAAAAACAATTACTTTAATTTGTACTAATTGTATTGAGCTCAGGTTTCTACCAGATATTTCACTGGATATTTAAGGAATTTGAGATTGTACCTCTAAATTGCAATTCCCTAGGATTTAAAGTTCATATTCATATTTGAAAAGAAATATTAACAACACTGTTGGTGACTACTGACCACATCTGATCCAAACTGTAAGATGGGGGCCTCCCTGGTGGCACAGAGCTTAAGTATCAGCACTATCAAGCTACGGTCAGCCACTGTGGCATGAGTTCGATCCCCGGCCAGGGAACTAATCCACATATGGTGCAGCAGACCTCTCCTGTCTCGCCCACTGCTCCCAGAGCAGCATATTTCAGTCAGTCTGCCTGTCCTGCTCCCCACTCTGTCTTTGGCAAATCCTCTCACCATCCCACACCCTAATTCTTGTATGCATAAATAAATAAATCTTTAAAAAAATGTAAGATGGGATAAACAGGGGTTCACTGTTCTGAGTGAACTAGAAATTCCTCTAGAAATGTGTTGTCTGATTCAATGACATTGGCTCAGCCCTGTGTTACCTACCAATGTCACTACAGTATAAGGAAGACCTTCCCCTCTCTGCTGGAGTGGTGTAACCCAGCTGGTTATTCACAATCAGATGGACACTCCCACCAATTCTGAAATGTGGGAGATTAGAGAGTGTAAATGTTTCAGGAACAATCCCTTGACCACAGAAAGAAGCATCACCGTGAACCTAAATCATGGAGAAGAAAAAAGAAAAGGAACATAAGGGATTGAGAAACTTAGGTTGTTGTATTGAGAAACACTGCTTTCAAATTATAACAGAAATAAAAACAACCACCCTCCCACTGTTTCCCTGCCCTCCTAAAAATCTGCTGGTTACAAGATTTTTTAGAATGGTTAGGTTGATCTCAAACAGCTTTCAAAGAGGCTACATCAGTCCTTTTCCTCTTGTCGGCATTACCAGTTGACCTACCCATTCCGTCCTACGTCATCATCTATACCCATCACTTAGGCAAAGATCTTAGTCAATTCAGGAGAACCACAGAAAGAGGGGCTACTGGAAGTGGAGAAGGAAAACTAGCTCTCGTGAAGCTTTCAGGAATACAGTCTGTAAGACAAGAGGAGCAGTGCACACTTTGAACTCTTCCAAAATCATGCTGCCCACTGGAAGGAAACTGCATATATCTCACATCAGCTAATCTTCAATGGTGTGTTGTCAATTGTTGTGGACATAAAAGAGAGTGATGTGAGAGCAAAGACAGGAGGTGTGGGAGGACAGTATATCATACATCAGTGAAAGGAAGCTTTGAGGTATCTAAAATATTATTATGAGAGAATGCCTATAATTGATTATTCTGGAAACTGATGCCTGTTAGATCATCATGAAACCTGGTAGACAGAGGGAGTAGGAAAGGGGGAGATTTTCAAAGAAAAGTTGAAAGCACATAATGACGGAATTTTAGCTGTCAGAAGATCTAAAAGAAACTGTAATGACTTCATGCTGGAAGGCTAATACCATAAACAGCCAAATTGCTGAAACAAAGAACAAAATGATCTGATAAGCCCTAACTTAGGATAACTAATGTGGCTCTAATAAAAAAAAAAAAAATACAAGACCTAAATATGAAGAAAGAACACTTGGAAGTATATTTTTTTTCAAATGACATTGAAAATGTCCTTAAATGTCATTGCTATATAAGTATAAAATTTGGCTAAGGAAACACTGCTTTGACTATATGAAATTTCTAGCCCACACCTTCCCAATTTCTAGGGCCAGTAGAGATGACTCATATTTTGGAGTATCTATGCCTAGTAATAACATGTACTTACATTCACTCCACAGTACGACACATTTTCTCTATTAGTCTGGTCAACAACTAGGTATCAGAAAGGAAGTCACAGAAGAGAAAACCAAGGCTATAGGTGAAAGCGTATATATATTTCATGTTAGACATTAGACCTTCTGAGATACCTCTGTTCATCCTACTTATTTCAATAAGTCTTTTCCTGGTTCAAGGAATTATCATGTACATGTTCTGATTTAATCTTCAGAATACTATAAGGAACATAATATATTCCCATTTACCCATGAGATTCAGAAAATCTAATTAATAAACACCAAACATGCCAAGGCTAGGATTTGAACTCTGGTCTTATTGATTCCAGAGTTCTTCTCTTTTCTACACCATGCTAGTGTCCAGCCATAAGCCACACAGTGGTTCATGTGGGTCAAGGAGTTCCTGATGCCTGATTATTCCTTACTCTTTGGTAATGGAATGTCTTGTGGGGTAATGATATAAAGGGAGATCAGCAAAACAAAAAAAGAGGTATCTGTGCCTATCTGCTCCTTGAGAAACTGTAATAGCAGAAGGCTTGCTAAGAATCTTAACAACTATTCATGACACGCATTGTTTTATTTCAGCTTTAGTATTCTCAGCACTAAAGCATACATGTGTCATTTGCTAGTTTCATTTTCTTTCTTAAATCAAAAGAGAAACCACTCAATTGTTCCCCCTAATCTTTGAAGGTGTGAGGTCTATAAGAACAAACAAATGCTGGGGGAGGTAGAAGTAAATCAACCCAATAGGGTTGGGATTTGGATGCAAAGGATCACAACTGAGAACCCACTTTCACCAGATCCAGGTCCCAGATGAACAGAAGACAGGTAGAAATGGAAGCATTGGGAATCTCACCCACCATAATTCTGTGGGCTCCAATTTTAAAGGTCCCACAAGAAAACAGAATTGTGTATCAAGCAAGTTAAGAGATGTAGAGACATAGCAGAAAAATAATCTTGGAACAGAAAGTAGACAAAGAGGGTTCGCATCACTTTAAAGAAAATGCCATTTCACCTTTTACTTCAGAAGCCCATCTTCTGCTCTGTTTATGTGCTGGGTAAATGTGAATGACTAAAATATTTTAGAGTATCATGAACTAGGTCAAGTGGAACAAAAAGAGAATGTCTGACTGATGATTTGAAGGTTTCTATTTAGAAATGCTTATTCATAATGTCACATAATCATGTCATAATCAAATCCAATTCTGCCTACCAAGAATTTAGTCACTGTAAGATTCTGATCCATGGAAAATTAGCATGAATAAGATAATGTGGTTATATGTACATGTAGCTAATATTCTACTGTCTTACAGACGAATTTATTTCTATTCTACTTGAAGATTAGTTACTGATAACAAAGGTAATACCATCCAGCGTTCATATTTAAATGAATACTTGTAGGAAAAAATATGATTCACAGACAAAACTCGAAAAGATTCCTGTTTGGTTACTAAACACTGGGTTAGAGGAAGCAAGAACCACACTAGTAATTTGTTTTGTTTGCCTTACTGCCAGAGATCTTCATTTTAAACAAACAAGCAAATGAATTAAGTCCAGACTCCTGTAGCCTCGTTAGACATGTGGACACTTTCAGGGGAGTAAGGAGCCCTGTCCTCTAGAAACACTAGTTTATGCCAGTCAAGACCAGCTGAATTTTAACTTGGAAAGAAAAAACAGAGAATGCCTCCATCTAAGTGTCTGACCTAAAGAAGTGGCCTCATCCCTGCTATTAATTTTTAATAGAGAATCTTCCCAAAAGTTCATCTTGATTTTATCTTGAATATCTGCCATCCCCTTTGATCAGTCAAGCTGAACACTCTTTCTCCTGGTCTTCCTAACTTCTGGCCTCTCTTCCTAAAGCTACAAGTACCTGTAGACAAATGACTCTGTCGCCAGGTTGTGCACCACTGTCTGGAGAGTAATCCCCATCCTGTCGGGACTGTTGCCTTCCACGAGTCTTCCCAACAGCCACTGGGTTAACGGCTTCCAGGTGAGAAGGGTTAGGCAGCATTGTCACGTGGAGGGGATGGTGTGACCCAAAGTCCAGGTCCACTGAGGAGGTCAGATGAGACAGGACGTCCCCAGTGGCTGAGATATTTTCTGGAAACTCACTCAAGCCTCGCATTTTACGGAACATCAGCTATTATGAATAAACAGATTATGATAAACATTATCACAATGGAGACTAGGGAAGAGCTGCTTACACCTCTGTACAATAAAAAAATTATAATTATTAATACTATGTATTATTTTGTGTTCAAATGCACAAAACTATTTGGAAATCACAATCAAATGATATGCCAATACTTTGAATCTAACAATCACACAAGAGTTACCTCTTCCTTGCAACAAGCAAATTTTCGAAAAGAACTTGGTAATAATCTTGTTAAAGGTAGACAGGACAATAGAATAGAACTTAATCCTACTTAGCTAAGGGATGACTTACGCCACTTAGGTCAAGTCAGATCCAAAAAACTATACTGTATGAGCTAACATATACCACAAAGAGATTAAGTCAAAGTTCTCATTAAAGAAATATTTTGAAGGTTATGATTCAAACTTTGGAGGAATTAAAGTAATGGACAATGGAAGGAATCACAAAATGTGAAATTCCCTAAATAAAAATATATTGACTAATTTTGCCCATGTTAAACATAACAACAATAAAAAATCCCTTACACTTTCAAAAAAATTAAACATTATGTATAATTCTCAAAGGACTTCTCTGCATGCAATCTCTCATTTCATTGTCACAATCTTCTGCAAGATAGATGTCACTACCTATTTTTAAAATGTACAAGCATGAAAATTTAAATTCTTCAAGGTCTTTGTTTAGTAAGTAACAAAGCTGGTTTTTAAGCCAAGGTATTTGTCAAAACAGCAAGCAATTCTCAATTATTCAAATTGAATGATCCCAAAGGTTCTCTAGTTTGCAAAAACTTCTTAGTGACCTATCTATAAATAGGAATGTGTGCAGTAGAGGGGAAGTATAGACGTTCTCACAAACATGATAGATCATAATCATCTCTGTATCTTTAAGTAGTTTTTTGTTTTTTTTTTTTGCCTCAGCTATTTTAAGAATACAATTTTTGGTCTAGGAATTTCTGTATATATTTGATCACATGGCTCCGTCTATCAATCACTTTGTTCTGTCATTGTCTTCCTTTTCTAAGGTATATGTTTTTTAAAAGCTGACTTTCAATTTCTTAGCACCTGAGAAACTAAAATCTGAGTAATAGTGATAAAACTTGACCCCTAGACATGATACCATGTGTATTTTCTGATGATCTTAAGGATAGCACATGTGTTCATGGGCTTCGTTCACGCTGCCCAACACTGACAGACTCTAACACTTATAATTAAGTTTAATCTCCTAAAATAATAGTGAGGTTTATCATGGATAATGACCACAACCTTATTAAATATCAAGTCTCTGATTCCCTGACACTAAATCTTCAGTCTTGATTCTTGAGTCATTCTTTTGAGAGAACTACAAAACAACTGAGTTGGACCAAACAGGAATACTAAGATCCAATTACCTATAAACCATTCACTATGGTGGTTTCTTGAGAAAATGATGTATTATTACTTTCAGTAGAATAATCAATTATAAACTTATTATATTATCAATTGCAAATAAATAGAAGGTAAAATTGACTTCTTGGAAAGTAAAATTTCATAAAATTGCAGACCTTTGTGTTTATTGGAACAGTTTTTTTTTTAAGGATTTATTTTATTTATGCATACAAGCTGGGGTGCAGGCCAGAGGAGTGGGGGGTGAGTGGATTCACGAGAGACAGAGTGGGGAGCAGAACAGTGTACTGAAGTACACTGCTGAGGGAAGCAGTGGGCGAGACAAGAGAGGTCTGCTGCATCATGTGGGAAGCTCCCTGGCTGGGGATCTAACTCATGCTGCAGTGGCTGCGGATAGCTTCACAGGCTGAGACTTAACCCGTTGTACCACCAGGGAGGTCCTATTGGAACAATTTTTATTAAATAAGAAAAGCACACTTCAGGGCCTCCCTGGTGGCCTAGGGGTTAAGTCTCGGCTATCACCTCTATGGCCTGATTTGGATCCCCAGCCAGGGAGCTAACTGACATATGGCACAGCAGACCTCTTCTGTCTCGCCCACTGCTCTCCTCAACGTGTATTTCAGTAGATCTGCCTGTTCTGCTCCCCACTCTGTCTCTGGTGAATCCTCTCACCCCCGTACCTCTTGCCTACACCCCTGTTCTTCTATGCAAAAATAAATATTATATTTTTAAAAATCACACTTCAAAGATGAGAATTTATCTAGTCACATCATTCTTAAGGAAACAAACTCCTGCCAACTTCTCTGGGAGAAGAACAAATCCATAAGAATCTAGAGAACCACCCTAAATAGCGGTTCTAGCCAACGACATTAGGTTTCACGAATTAACTAAACTATCTCCTGGTCCACAGGCTTAGTTGATTTTCTAAAAGGGATTATTTCCATCAGTTTTTTACAGTCAATTATACATCGCTGGTGAGAAACATAGAAAGTCTCTTACCTCTGGAGGGAACTGCAGAAGACCTGTTAATAAATTGAGTCTCCCTCTATGGGGCATCCCAATAATGACATCAGTGATACCACCATAGGCTGACATTTTCAGCAACTCATGGAAAAAGCCCATCATACTTTCAGCTCCTTCGCCTCCATATCGCTTTACTGTGGCGAACTTGGTGGCCAAAAAGTGGTCAAACTCCTACAGAACATCATGTGAGACACATCAATCACAGGAGATAGCCCACAGCCCAGGTGAAAATCAGACATTTTATGTGCTGTAAGAAGATCCCACACCACTTCAAGTGACTGCAGCAATGGCCCCTTACTACAGACTCCAGAAATAGAGAAGTCAAGCAGAGCACAGCAGGAAAGTCTGGAGCAGGACACCAGACAGGAGTAGGAATGGCAGAGAAAACTTGAGTAGCAGACTAACTTATCCCAGAGGAATGCCATAGGGGTAGGCCCTAGAGCCCTGCTACCACTTCCTTCAAGGCTGCAAACCAGCCAACTACTCAAATTATTGAGAACAGGTTTGTTATCATCTTGATATGCTGAGTCATGCTCACAACCCTTAGAGAGATTCTATTCTATTAATTTGATAGTCCCCTTCAAGAATATTTCGTTGTCAAACTTCTGGTAATAAAAAGAGAAGATCTTAAAGGCTCACAGTCTTTTACAGAATGAATTAAAAAACGTAAAAAAAGTATTTTTACTCAGAGGAAAACTAAGTTGATGGGGATAAGTGAGGACATATTCAGAAAGTTAATGCCTTAATTCTTTCTCTTCAATATTTATATAGCTTGGTAGATATTTATATATCTTCATTCTCTCCCATATTTACATATCTTTGCAGGCCTATTCTGTTGATATGAGTTGCTATTTTTATACCTGGGATTCCAGCATTAATTTTGACAGATGTTTTCGCTCTTCTGTGGTAAATGTCTCCTTTTTCAGTTCCTCAAACCGCTTGGCAAACCAGTCTTTCTCCTTCTGGCTCTGAAGTTGGGAAGTTTCGATAGAAATCTGCCCACAGTAAATTTGGTTGAGATAAGCTAATACCTCCTCAAGAGAAGCTTCGTCCTTCCCCATGTTCAATAATCCTATGAAATGGAATCAAAGGGATCACTTTTAGAAAATTAACCATGTAACCAACTATAGGGTATACCAAAATAATTACTTCAATTCAGAGCATTTCATTCTGAAAAACTTGGGCCATATCAACACCTATCTAAATTTTCCTAAAAGGCAAACTATAGTAAAACTAGGAGAGGGGGGGAAATCTTTCCTCACAGGGACAGAGCATACTACTTTATACCAAATTTTAGTTCTATTGTAATTTCAAACTAAAATTTGAAAACTTTCATATGCTCTAGAACTACAAATTGTATGTTTTACTTTTATCTGAAATGTCTATTACCGAACCGATGATCTTAATGTAAATTAACATTGATAGCAACATGTTACAGTAAATCTCTGAACCCCTGTCAAAGAAAAGGAAGGTCTGTAATATATCAATAACTCAGCACCAAATCATTTATCAGTTATTTGCCTAAACCTGCTATATGAGTTTAACAAACTAACATTCACTTTATATTGCTTATGTTTTCTGACAATAAATTTTAGATCTCTGGTTTTGATTAACTCATACTGTAATGAACATGGGGGTCAGATATCTCTTTGAGATGTTGATTTCAATTCCTTAAGAAAAATACCCAAAAGTGAGATTGCTGTATCATGTGGAATTTCTATTTTTAAATTTTTGTGGAATTCCCCATACTGTTTTCCATAATGACTGTACCAACTTACATTCCCACCAGCGTTATAGAGGGTCCTCTTTTTCTCTATACCCTCCCTAACACTTTCATCTTTTTTCTTTTTTAACATAGCCATTCTAATAGGTATGAGGTAACATCTCATTGCAGTATGGATTTGCATTTGCCTGATGATTAGTAATGTGGAGCACCTTTCAGATACATGCTGGCCATTTGTATGTCTTCTTTGGTCAAAACACTTCTGGATGAAAAATGGGCCCTATCAGAAGAACATTCTAGAATCTCAAGACTGTTCCTATTAGGGGCCTCCCTGGTGGTCAAAGGGTTAAGTCTCAGCACTATGAAGCTACCACAGCCACTGCAGCATGAGTTCCATCCCAGCCAGGGAGATTCCCACACAGCACAGCAAACCTCTCCTGTCTCGCCCGCTGCTCCCCTCAGCAGTACTCCAATAGATCTGCCTGTTCTGCTCCCCACTCTGTCTCTGGTGAATCTTCTCACTACCCCCCACGCCTCTGGCCTATGCCCCAGTTCTTGTATGCATAAATAAACAAATCTTAAACAAAAAAAGACTGTTCCTCCTAGACAGTCTATCAGGTGCTTGAATGCACCCCTCATTATCTTCTCAGCTACATGGGTGAGTGGGTTATGCAAAAATAGAGAAAGGAGCTCAGTCAGCTGTCAAGTGGACAGTCTGCTGTTATGGGTTTTACCTGTGGTATTAAAGGGTCCTTGTAGAGTCTGCACAAGGGCTTGGATTTCTGGCACATTCTCCTGCAGGGCTTGCCCAGCAAAGAGGGGGTTGATTTTGGCAGCTTTATGACCATGCTCACAGTATACAGTCACCAACCTTGCAAGGCCATGATCAACTGATTCAGGGGAAAAATAAAACGATATAACAGTTTAGGAAGCTCCCATAAACCATAAAATCAGTTTTTCAAAGAAAGCTTTTATGGCATTACACATTTTTAACATATTGCTCCTCCCAACCACATTCACGAGTAATTTTCAGTATCAGAAGCTATCTGAATTCAGGAAAACACACCTATTTTCTTAAATTTATCTCATGATAGTGAAAGTCATTGGAAAAAAACAAAAAGGAAATAGAACTTATGAGGGCACATTTGTAAAAGCAGCTGTGATATAGATATTAAGAGAAAATTACAAATTGAAAACAGCCACTAACATGCCAAAATTATGGATAATTATAGTCCTTTAAAATATGTATTTTTATATAACTTACATTAAAAAAAAACAGAGAAAACCAAAACTACAAAATCAATGTTACATTTCCTTCCTTATTTCTTAAATGCCCCAGGTACATAATTACTTCATAAACACATGCAATCTCAGACTAGGAAAAAAAATTAGAAATTATCTTGTCATGTAAGGGAAAAAAAAATCCCCTTTACAAAGCACTAAATAAGTGATTACTCAGTCTCCACTTGAAGGGAGCCATTATCTTTCAATGTATCTAATTCTATCTCAGATGAATTTATATTGAGCCAGAAGCTGCCTTTCTTCCCTTTTCCGAATGAAGCTCCTTCTAAAATTTGTAAAAAATCTTTCATCTTTCAATTAGACAAGAGAAAGACATTTAAGGGATCCAAATAGGAAAGGAAGAAATTAAACTGTCTCTATTTGCAGATGATATGATAATATATATACAAAACCCTAAAAACTCCATAGGAAAACTACTCAAAATAATAGACCAGTTCAGTAAAGTAGCAGGATACAAAATCAACGCACAAAAGTCAGTAGCATTCCTCTATGCAAACACCCAATCTGAAGAAGAAGA
>PVIJ01017847.1:0-28138 GCA_004024925.1 Scalopus aquaticus | reverse complement strand
CCCCTCCCCTTCCCTTCCCTTCCCTTTCCTTCCCTTCCCTTTTCTTTCTTTTCTTTCTTCCTTTGGTTTAGGCCAAAGGTGTTTGGGGCAATGTGTGTGAGAGGAGTCACCAGAGACAAGTGGGGAGCAGAACAGGGGGATTTAGTAAAATACACTGCTAAGGGGAACAGCTGGTGAGACAAGGGAGGTCTGCTGTGCCATATGTGGGGCAGCTCCCTGGCTGGGACTGAACTCAGATCACAGAGGTGATAGCACTGTGACTTAACTCCTAGGCCACCAGGAAGGCCCTGAGCACATATTCTTTACCCACCGACTTTGTTCTTGCCTTCACTGTCAAACTTTTGTGTTTTCCATCATCAACGCCTGAAATCGCCCTTACTAGGGTGACTTGATTTTCTATCTATAGATAGTATGTGTACATGACAAAGTCCCTGTCCTGAGGAAGTTTGTTATTACACTAATGAATGAATTCAGGAAGAATTTATTCTATGGCACTCTGTGTCCAACACTACCCAGAACATTTAGTGAGGGATTTAAGGGTTCATGACCTCTATGAATTTAAATTATTTAAAATCTTCTAAATAGACAAACTAATGTTAAAAAGCAAGAACAAAAACAAAAACTAGATGCCTGATATTGTGGCCCCAGTTTTATGCAAATACCGCTGGCTCAATGTCCAGGCCATGGGCTTTGTAGGGGGAAGTCAGTCGGGGTCATGTGGTCTCACGAGCTCTGAGGGCTACCCCACTGAACACTATCTCTTATTTTCCTGTGACTTTATGAACAATAATAGTTTCTATTTTTCTGTTTTGTTTTACATTAATTTGGTTTGATGTCAGTATTAGATGCATAGAGTGATCACAATTGCTGATCTAAACTCTCATCCTCCCGGACTCTAGACGGTTCCACAGGGGTTTTCTCTGTATTTTAGAGTTGTCAGTGCTTGGCTAGTGTCCACTATCCCTCCGCTGCCCCTGTCCCTCCTTTTTTGGGAACAAGTTTGTGAACAAGTTGTGAATGAGAAGTGCTTTGCAAGGCTGTGAGAAACACGCGAAAAATATATATGAGAACATATAAAATATCTTCTGGGACAGACAAGGGCAAATCTATATGTTGGATATAAAGTGAATGACTTTCTAAACATTACTGTCATTCCGGTCTGCACTAAAAATGAGGTCAAACACTACAACTTAACCCCACAAACAGCTTCTGATCTTTGAATGGAAAAATTAAAAACATTTTCACTTACAGTAGATAAGACATAGAAGGTGATAAAAATTTGTCTGAATCACCATTCAGATTTCTGTGACCACATATGCTACACTGTATTTGTTTGTAAATGGGGGTTAGAAAGTTAAAATCTTAACCCATGTCCCTCTAAGTCCTTGGGATCTACTATTTTTAACTACCATTTGCTTCTTGGCTCCAACACTTGGCTTGAATTCTATTTCTCTTGCTTACCAGCTGTACAATTTCAAGCAAATTGCTTAACCTCTTTGTGTTTCCTGGTCAATAAGGTAGGGTTCATAATAGTATTTTAGCTCATAAGGATGATGTAATCCTCTCACCACGGGTCCATTCTACAAACACCTTGTTCGAGGTGAAGTGAGGGGTATTTACTTGAATGAAGGAATATGAGCCACTTGCCAATCACAGGTCTGATCGCCCCTTGTGTGGGGGAAAGAAAAAGAGTTACCACATTGTCTTAGGTCCAGGACTTCCAGTATACTCTCTATCAGAACCAAGTTGCTGCCTTAGCTATATTATCAGGAGTTGTAAAACAGTAACTAAAAATAAAATTTTATAAATACATTTTGTGTTTTACATAACTTATAACAGTCTGTTTTTATTATTTGGCTATCCATTTAGTTTTCCTATACATCGGCTTACCAATGAACAAAAATAACATACAGTTCTATCCAATTTATAGGGTTCTTATTTGAAGTGCTGGCACAAATAATTTATCCTGGGTATACTTCTTATATTTTGCTCTACATCTCTTCCATCTTCTTGGAAATACTGATTTTTTTTCTCACTTTTAGTCAGTTTATATTCACTAGTGTAAATTTGTCCAAGTGAAAATTTTAAGATGGACATATAACCCACTCTAGAAACATGGCTTTTTCTGTACAACCACCCATCAAAGAGTAGGTTGATTTGTATGCAGGGTAAATAATTCATCTAAATTACTTGTTCTAAAAGACTGGGCTCCAGACCAGCAGCATCAATATCACCTGGGAACTTGTCAGAAATGTAAATGCAAAGTCTCTGATCCCCACCCTGACGTACTGCATCAGAAACTCAGGTGGTCAGGCTTTCAATCTAGACTTTAGTAAGCCCCCCGCCCCCAGTGATTTTGAGGCATGACAAAGACTGAGTCCCACTATTCTAGCTCTTCTGATGGCAATTCAAAAATTGTGGTTGAATATGACTGTATTGGCGAAAGGAAAATTTAAATGAATTTTCTTAAGTCATATTCATCATCAAGTCTTTTTCAGACATTTTTGAGTTTTCAATTAGAGTGGACCTTAATAAGCAATTTATAAAACACCAGATACAAAATACAGCATTAATAGATGTATTGATATGAAAGTCTGCCTTTTAATATTTTAGTGAGATTTTCTTTTTTATAGGTCCACCCCCAGAAAACTTACTTCACAGTAGCTGAAAAAGGAAATTTTCCAGATATTATCATCTATGAATACCCTTCCCTGAGGCCCTACAGAATCCTTAGAGGTGAGTCCAGTCGAATCTTTAAAAATTTACTCCCCGCACGGGCCTCTGCCGCCCTGTCCTCCGCTGCTGCGATCATAGGCTCAGTCTCTGGCCCAGGTGCGCCCACTAACCCTGGGGGCACCACACTCCAGGTGAGCGCACAGGTGTCCATCACAGTTGCTAATGGCGGGAGGGTGGAAAAAAACCTGATAACTTCCATTTACCTTCCATTATGTGATTGTAGAAAATCAGGGTCCTCCAGAGAAACGGGACAAGTAGGGGACAGACATGTATAAGGCACATTGTATGAGCCAATTCTTTCAATAAATCTTGCTCCTATTGAAACCAGGGCCCCGCAGCACAAGCCGTGTGTCAAGACTGGCTCTTTTTCAGTGCCCTCTAGTGGTGGGAGCCATTGGAAAAGCAATGGCAGTTTTGCGCTGGGTCCCAGAAGCTGCTTGTGGGCAGTGCAAGCAGCAGCGGGTGGTGGGCACTTTACACCCACCACCAGTGGCCCCACTGGCTGCAGACAGAGGCCAGCAGTGATGACAGACAGTGGTGGTTCCCCTACACCGCTCCAGGGCATGCAGCCCCCAGTTCAGGGCTGCCGGGAGGAACTGGGGCCCCCACAGGACCAGCTCCAGCATCGTGGCTCCCTCCAGCTGCAGGCTGTAGCGAGGCCCATGGATCTGGAGCCTGATGGAGAATGGAACATTCAGGTCTGAGTTCTGAGCTGATTGGCAAATGGTCCAATCAGCCCTAAGATTGAAAACGGCCCAATCAGACTGGTAGGTGGGGACCCTGAAAGAGGATGTGAGAGGGGCAGCAGCCAGCTTGGGGCTCACTCTGCTTGAGGAGGACTCTGTTCCTGTCCTCCAAAAAAGATGAAAGAAGAAGCACCCAGCAGCTGACCTCTGAAGGACGAAGAGAAGCTGGGAAGCTTCACAGAGAAGCCGAAGAGCTTCTCAGAGGCAGGGGGGTTGCTGCATCTGCCTCCAGCCGGATTCTGACACTGCCTGAAGAGAGCACGGAAAGCCCAGGCCCGGCGTCTCAAAGAGCTGTTTGTGGGTGTGGGCTGACAACTCACAAGAGCTGTTGACCTGGAGTTTCTGACACCGGCACCTCCTAGTGATGTGTGACAAGCACTCCTGGCCAGTACTACGCAGTACTTTTTTTTCTTTTTAATTTTTAAAAAATTTTATGCATACAAGATGGGGTGCAGGCCAGAGGCGTGGGGCTGTGAGAGGGTTCACCAGAGACAGAGTGGGGAGCAGAACAGGCAGAACGACTGAAATACACTGCTGAGGGGAGCAGTGGGCGAGGCAGGAGAGGTCTGCTGTGCCATGTGGGAATCTCCCCAGTCAGGCGTTGCCGACAGCTCCACAGCGCAGCGCTCGCAGTACTCTTGATGGGTGACTGGCACTCTGCGTCTGGGCCATCTTTGAGAGTTGGTAATCGTTGGGACTGCCTCCTGGTGCTGCTGCCTCGGTTGCCATCTGGCCTGGTGTCCGGTGCTGTCCATCCCAACTTTTGGATTCTTGCTGTGGGCTGTTGCGGCATCATCTCAGTAGCCCCACCTGGGAGCACCTCCAGCTGCGGTGAGTTGGACCCCAGCCCACTGCTTGCCAGCTGCCACGAGTTCCAGGCCTTGTTGGTGGGTCAGCACCATCTTGATGAGCGGCTTTTGTATAGGACTTCTGGACACTATCTGGGGTGAGATACCTGCTACTTGTGGCCTTAAGAACTCCTTTTCCCCCCTGTTTGTTAAATAAGTCCCATTGCTGTTGTTCCCTGAGCCTCAGTGGTCTTGCAATTGTGTGGGGTGAAGAACCCACGGACTTGTCCTCTGCTGGGCACTGTCCTTCTGATGCTATAGCCCTGCTGGAGCCCCTGTATAGTTCTGTTTCACTATTAAGATAAAGGCAAGATTTAGTGAAAGAGATGGGCTTATACAATCGCGTGGGCTACCGAGCCTGCAGTTTGTAGGGCAGGCCAGCAGGCTGGAAATTCCTTTACAGGAGTTGCTGCTGCTGCTGCTGCTTCTTCAGGGAGAATTTCTTCTTCCTCAGTGAAACAGTTTTGCTTTCAAGGACTTTAAAATGATTGGTGAGACCCCCCCCCCCAAGATTATCAAGTATAATCTTTAAAGACAACTGATTATAGAGCTGAACATGTCTATAAAATACCTTTACAACAACCTCTAGACTTGTGCTTCATGGAATAATGGTACAATAGCCTAACCAAGTTGACACAAAATTAGCCATCACAATTGTCATTCTTCTTTCCATATTATTAATTTTATTTTTGAAGGACTTTATTTTTCAGAGCAGTTTTAAGTTTACAATGAAATTGAGAGGAATGTTCAGAGGTTTCCCATATACCCTCTGCCCCCCCTCCCACATAAACATTATTCACCACAATGTAAATTTTTTTGCAGGGATGAGCCTACCTTGATGTATTATAATCACCCAAAGTCCATAGTTTCCTTAGGGGTCACATTTGGTGCATATCTATGGGGATTAGACAATGTATGATGACATAGCCATCATTACATCATACAGGGTATTTTCACTGTCCTAAAAATGATCTGTGCTCTTGTCAATATATAAGTCCCCTTCTATGGCAATCACTGATCTTTTTATTGTCTATAATTTTACCTTATCCAGAATGTCACATAGTTGGAATTATGCGGTATGAAGCCTTCTTTCACTTAGCGATATCCAATTAAGATTCTGTCATGTCTTTTTCATGGTTTGGTGGCTTATTTATTTTTAATGTTGAATAATTTTTCATTGTCTGTGGATACCACAGTTTACCCATCTCTTGAGGGGCATCGTAGTTGCTTCTACATTTTGGTCATTATGAATAAAGTTGCTATAAACATCCAAGTGCAAGTTTTCATGTGGACATAAGTTTTCAGTACTTTTGGGTAAATTACAAGAAGTATAATTGCTTGATTCTATGGTAAGAGTATGTTTAGTTTTGTAAGAAACTGCCAAATTGTCTTCCAAAGTGGTTGTACCATTTTGCCTTCCCACCTATAATATTTGAGAAATTGGTGGTGTCAGTGTTCTGAATTTTGGTCATATAAAACAGATGTGTAGTGGTATCTCACTGTTTTAATTTGCATTTTCTGCTTACGTATTATGTAGAGCATCTTTTTATATGCTTGTTTTTGCTGTCTATCTCTTTGGACTATTTTTTAATTGGATTGTCTTCTTAGTGGGTTTTAAGAGTTCTTTGTATATTTTGGATAATAGTCCTTTATGAAATGTGTCTTGCAAATATTTTTTGAGCTTTCTGGAGTTGTGGTTTGGTGGTTGACATTAACTTGGTGGAAATTCTCAGTCACTAGTTCAAATATTTTGGTATTTCTCTTTATTTTTCTGTTATTCGTATTCCACATATACCCACAGTCCTTAGATATTCTATCAGTGTTTATTTTCTTTGCTTTCGGTTTTTGAAGATTCTATTGATATACCCTATAGTGTAGAGGATCTTTCTTCAGCTGTGACTCATCTACTAATAAGCCCATCAGAGAACATTCTTCATTTTTCTTAGTGTTTTTTATCTCTAGCATTTCCCTTTGGTTCTTCCTTAGAATTTTAATCTTAGTTATATTGCCCTTCAATTCTTACATGTTGCCTACTTCCTCTATTAGAGCCCTCAGCATATTAATCATAACTGTTTTAAATTCCCGATCTGGTCATTCTAATTTCATGCCATTCTGGTTCTAATACTTGCTCTGTGTCTTCAAATTGCGTTTTATGCTTTTTGGTATACCTTGTAATTTTTTTTTGATAGCCAGACATGATGTACTAGGTTTAAAAACAAACAAAAACCCCTAATGTAAGTGGATTTTTAGTAATGTAGGGGCAAGAAGGGAAAGTGTTCTATAGTGCTATGATTAGGTCTCAATTTTTCAGCGCTCCTCTTGTCTCGACTGTGAAGTACATAAATGTTTCTCAGTATTTTTCTCTCCTCTCATGTGGGACAGGATGGCCAGAGTGGCAGGAGTTGTGTATTTCCTTTCCCAGGTCAGGTAGTCTGATAAAATTTTAGTGGGTTAGGCTCTGAGGGCAAACCTTACTAAGAGCAGCTTGCTCTGGTTTTAAGAGGGTTCCCTTTTCACTTCCCAGCTCAAAGCCCAAGGGCTTTTTTTTTAGGTATTTACCATGGGAATCCGGTCAAGCTTCTGGAGTTAAACTTCATCATATTTTGGGGGTCATCTTATGACTGAGTACCCCTGGAGTTTTAGCTCTCAGACTTGTCCACACTGAGTCTCAGTTCCTCAGGAGGTGTTCAGGCTATATTGTATGATCCAGCTCTGTTTCCACAGCTGCTCAGCCCCTGCCACGGTAAGTAGCAAATCCTTATATTTATCTGTTGGCCTCTCCAGTCTTGGGGGGGGGCAGTGGTTTGCCCTGTATCCTTCCCTCTCTTATCCAAGAAGAATTGTTGATTTTTTTAGTCTGTTCAATTTTTTCTTGTTAGTCTGGAATGGTGATTTCCAAGTTCCTTCTGAGTGCAACCAGAAACCTCGTCAGTATTTTTTGTATGTGAAATTTTCAGTGGCAAATCTTAAATTGCATATTGATTTATTTCTGGTTTCTAACATTTGTGTTCCCCACATTCATAAAATGGAATGGTAATAGTGTAATCCCCACAGAAAGCGGGTGTTCCGGGTTCTCTGCCCCACCCAAGTAAGGGTGGAGCTGAGCAATGAGAAGCTAGAAAAGACTGGCAAGAGGTCTTAGGAGGAAGCCGAAGTTACTTCTGGGCCTTGGACTTATACCAGGGACTTGGGGAACATGGGAGGTGAAACTTGAAAGAGAGATGGTGAGAGACCTGTGGAGACTAACATGGCAGCCTTTACTTTGACTGGTATTTTTATTTTGCTTGGGCCCTTCTGCCCCTTTCCTATGGGTGTCCACCAGAAGGTGCCTTAGACTTGTGGCAGGCTTTTGGGTCTCAGTGGCTTTGCTTTGGGCAAATCCTGTTTGGCTGCACATTTACTCATGGAGGCATGGCTAACTTTGTGTGTTTCATGGGGAAGTTATTTTAACTGTATTCTTTCTCTTCTCTCTATTGCATTGGTCTAACTGTACTAAAGTTCTTTTCTAACGAAGGTATTACTAAGAGTATGTTTTGTGTTTATGTGGCAGATGGCAGAACCCATTTAGGAAAGGCAGGTTTGGGGGTGCCCCTCATTCTGCCTGTTAACAGAACATGTTCTCAAAGTGTTTTTTCTCATGCAAGATGTGATTAAGAGGTCTTCACCCTCACCACTTATATGCAATTCATTCTAAAATCAAGGGTGAAAAAATGATTTTAGAATTGCTTCTTTCGGGAATTCTCAATATTATTCCTTCAATAATGCCACCTCTGTGTTTTAAAAACGGTACTTTCCAAAAATGAGATTAATATTGCTGCTGTTCATTAGATTCCCACTTATCCTTTCAGATGGGACTGAGTTGGCATATGCTTATGTGGACTTTAACTCCAGTGGCACCTTGCTGGCTTCTGTTGGTGGAAGCCCTGACCACACGCTGAGCATCTGGAACTGGAAAGAGGAGCAGACCATACTGAGGACAAAAGCTTTTTCCCAGGAAGTTTTTAAAGTTTCTTTCAATCCTGAAGATGATGAGCAGCTTACTACAGCAGGGCTAGGCCATATCAAGTAGGTAGTGGGACAAATACAGGTGCTCGTGGCCTAGCCTAAGGGTGTTTGCTAAGAGGATCAGCCAGCTGGAAACACTTTTGCTATTGTTAACATTAGGAATATTTCAAAATGTGTTATTTAAAAAACTAGCCAGTAGTGGAGTTTTTCTACTTAGATATGGGAATTTGTTAGTGAAGACAGCACACATAAAAGAAGATAGATTTAGTCTCCTGTCTTCTTGCAAGAGTTTGTAAAATGCCTTACTAACATTGGCATAGTGTTTCTAATTTCATATTGAACTTTCAGATCCACTCTTTGTCATTAGAGCAATACTGTATGGTGGATAAGTCACGTCGATATTGCTGAACTCAGTCTTCATCTGTAAAGCAGAATTATTCACATCATTCCTGACACAGGATCCTCAATACTTAAATGGTAGCGGAGCCTACTCTCTAAAAGAGAAAATAGAGTTGACCTTTTAATATTACATTAGTTTCAGGTGCATAGCATAATGATTGAATTTTTGTACATTTTGTAAAATGACCACTATAAGACTATAAACATCCATTACCATACTTATATATTTTTATTTTAAGGTAAATTCTCTTAATTTTTAAACACACAATGCAGTATTATTAGCTATAGTCACTATGCTATGTAGTACATCCCTATGACTTATTTATTTTATAGCTTGAAGTGTATGCTTTCTTATGCCCTTCTCCCACTTTACACCCCCAAATCCAGTTTACTATAATCTAGTCTCAATGTATGCCTGAGCTTGGAGCTTTTTGGTTTTTGTTTTGTTTTAGATTCCCCTTATAAGTGGTGCTTATCTTTCTCTGTCTGACATATTTTACATAGCTCAATGTCTTCAAGGTCCATCTTGTTGACACGTATGTCAAGATTCCCTTTTTTATGGTTGAATAATCCTGTGTGTGTGTGTGTGTGTGTGTGTGCATGTGTACACATACGCACACACTCAGAGAGAAAGATATACAGAGATATAGATCCTTTTACCCATTCATCAATGGACACTTTTTTTCATATCTTTGATATTGAAAATAATGCTGCAGGGGCCTCTCTGGTGGCGCAGCGGTTAAGCTCTGCGCTGTGGAGCTGTCGGCAACGTGAGTTTAACGCCCGGCCAAGGAGATTCCCACATGGCGCGGCAGACCTCTCCTACCCCACCCACTGCTCCCTTCAGCAGTGTATTTCTGTCGATCTGCCTGTTCTGCTCCCCACTCTGTCTCTGGTGAACCCTCTTGCCACCCCACGCCTCTGGCCTGTGCCCCAGTTTGTATGCATAAATAAATAAATCTTAAACCAAAAAAAAAAAAAAGAAAAAGAATAAAAAGAATGCTTCAGTAAACACGGCGGTACATGTGTGTTTTTGAGATTTTTTTTCATATAAATACCCAGAAATGGAATTCCTGGATCATATGGTTGTTCTATTTTTAATTTTTTTTGAGAAATACCATGTTGTTTTCCATAGTGGCTATACTAATTTATATTCCGATCAACAATGATACAATGGTTCCATTTTCTCCTCACCAACACTTGTACTCTTATCTTTTTATAATGACCACTCTAACAGGTATGAGGAGATGTCTCACTGTGGCTTTGATTTGCATTTCCCTGGTGACCGGTGATGTTGAGGACTCTTTAGTGTACCTGTGGGCCATTTATGTATTTGTGGAAAAATGTCTATTCAGATTCTATACCCATTTGTTGAATCAGATTTTTTTTTCTATTTAAGTTGCGTGATGTCTTTTTATATTTTGGTTATTTAAGCCCATTATCAGATCTATGATTTGGCAATATTTTCTTCCATTTGGTAGGTTGCTTTTTATTTTGTTGGTTTTCTTTGTTGTATAGAAACTTTCAGTGTGATGTAGTACTACTTGATTTTTGCTTTTGTTGCCTAATCTTGATTTCAGCTCTCTGGCTCTAAATTTCACACCCAATTCACTATTTTACACTCTGGTCTTTTCCAGGGTGGAACAATTTTGTCCTCCTGTACCTTTGCTCCACTTTTTGGAGCACTTAAGCATTTATTTAATAATCTTTCACTACCACTCTAGAGCTGCCCATAACTTGATTTTTAGTGTCTCTTTATGAGATATTTTTATTTACCTCATTTCCTCTTAGTTTAATTTAAACCTGGCAGTTGTCTTAGTCATTCATTTAAAATATTAAGCCATTAACCATAGTTTAAAATGTAACCTTGGGGGAAATTTTCAAATAATTCCTGCTAGCTATAGATTATAAGTGTTCAATTCCTTACATTTTCCCATTGTTTAGCAAGGTACATATTTTCTATGTGCTGTATGTTTAGGGAAAGACAAACATTGAGCGATTAATGTCATGTGTGAAGTACTATAATAGAATATAGAAACATATTGGGGGGATGTACTATAGCCTCATAGGGACATTGGTAATTTAGGCTCTTGGCTTCATATTATTTGTTTGCTGATACTTTTCATTATTTTATATCCCATGGAGAGGTCAGATCTTTTTTCTATGTGTTTTTCATTATGATGACTTTTGATTCAATTAGACTACTAACTAACATTTATGTATTAGGACTATCTTAAGAGTTTGGTTCTTTAAAAAGATTTATTTATTTATGTATACAAGAACTGGGGTGTAGGCCAGCGGTGTGGGGTGGTGAGAGGATTCACCAGAGACAGAGTGGGGAGCAGAACAGGTGGACTGACGGAAATACACTGCTGTGGGGAGCAGCAAGAGAGGTCTGCTGCACCATATGGAAAGCTCCCTGGCTGGGGAACTAATTTGTGCTGCGGATAGCTTCATAGTGCTGAGACTTAACCCTTTGCACCACCAGGGAGGCTCCTGTCTTAAGAGTTCTTAAAAACTTTAAAAAGTAGGAGCTACTAATAGTCATGTTTTATTTTTGAGAAAATGAAGACACAATATGATCAAGAATATCAGTCTTTGCCTGACAGCGGTAAATACTTTATAAATATCAGATAAATAAAACAATATATGTAATTTCAAATATGTAAATGTTTGGGTGATGGTGAGATAAAAACAAAAGTCTTTGAGGTACGTCAGTCTCCTTTTTGTTTGCAGGTTCTGGGAAATGATTTTAACATTCACAGGTCTCAAACTTCAGGGTTCATTAGGTCGATTTGGTAAAACAACCACTACTGATATAGAAGGTTACATGGAGCTCCCAGATGGGAAGGTGAGTATGCTACTGTATACAACAGTAATGTTATATTTTTAAGTGATATACATATTTGCAAGTACATTATGCATTCTTAAAAGCACTGTATTAGCAGTAACAGATAATTATAAATATGAAGTAACACTTAATTTTGACTCTTCAGATTATCAATTGTAAATAATATATTTCTGTGAAATTGTCACAATCTATACACAATCTTTTTCTGGTTTGTTTTACTAAATATTACAAAGTAAGCAATCATTTTCATATTATAACACAGTGAAACACATGTCATTTTTAATTGTCATGGAGTTGCAATGTGTGTTTCTTTCCCCATTCTCCATTTCCGAATGCTCAGAGGATTTACCTGGTCAAAGGTTAAATAAAGTCTTATGCCTTTTGTTTTTATAATATTAAGAAGATTGAACCCCTTTATACTGGCATTTGCAGCACTGTAACTTTAATATGCTTACTAACATTAATTTATTTCCTCTCTTCCTCTATAAGATTTATAAGCATATTGCTTATAGGATCAGTTTTCTATTAATGTATATTTGGCTTCCTACTAGGATGAATCATAGAGTGTTATTTGTGATCATGCCAATTATAAATAAATGTCAGGATACAAATATTATTCTAAGAAATCAAATGCTCTAGTCATGTACCAACTGGAATAGTCTCAGTTGGCCATCATGATGAATAGGAGGAAATAAAATGCCTTGGATCCTGGCTAAACTATATATTCAAACGTACAAGATGATCATAAATAATTTCAGCTTCAAGCTCTGAATAGTTTAAGAATTAATCTATAATAAAGTTTAATACAAGTCTCATTTAAAAACATAAGATAAATCTTTAAAAGTTTCAGTAGATTTTATGTAAATGTAGAGGAGAAAATAAGTCATTTTAAATGTGACCCACCAAAGGAAATGTTTAGAGTTAGGAATAAATGTGACATAAAGAGAGAGCTAATTAGAATAAAGCATTCATGCTGGAAAGAGGAGGAAATTACAGTGAGAATTGTGATCAGTGCCTAATGTGTAAGGAGTTCAATAGCCAGGCAGAACTGTTAACACAATAGAAGAACACAGTTGCAAATATAAGAAGTTGTAGATAAACTTGGCCACAAAGTGCTGGATGGATCAAAAGAAGAGAAATCAGAGTCAGGGAGATACACTAGGAAGGAAGATGTTGCTGACATCTAGAGTTTGCAGGAGGGCCCGGACTTCTCAGGACGAATGGAGAAGGAAAGTGTGGTATGAGTGATATTTTAGAAGGGCATGCCTCATAACTCTGACTTTTGGTGGTATTAGTAACTAGACAGAAGAAAACAAATCTAAATATAGCACAAGTGAGTTAAAATTTAATAATAGTTAAAATAGGTAGATAAGAGTAGGTAGATTGAAGAGGTAGAAAAAAACTGAGTACAGGCACCAGTTACTCCACAGGAGAGAAATTGGGACGCAGTCACAGTGCACACAGGGCAAGAGTCAGCTTCCCGAAGGGAATTTGATGGAATGTTAGTCTGCGCAGAAACTGTGAAAGTAAGACTTTTCCTGGTCTTATGTCTTTGTATCTAGAAATTCCTCATGGTGGTCCCTAGCGAACAGTTTTGTATTAAAGTTTCCAGTGGATCCTAAAAGGAAACTGTTTGACTTTGATTATCCTAGCATCTAGTCTTTAGGCAGTGTTAGAACAGGCACTTGAGCCTGGGTTTAGAACCCTGAATTCCCTAGGTCGTTTTGGGCAAACTACTTAGCTGTTCTGTGCATCAGTTTGTTTGTTTTTTTCCTTTTTTCCTTTGCAAAATGGGGATAATAATAAGGCTTTCATTGATCCATATGGTCCCTTTGTATAATTGAGAAAGACTCTCTGGGAAAATAAAGTGTACAACTGTGGAGGGTACCTCAATAAATGTACCTGGTTCATATAGGATTAAATACAAAGTATCAAGCTGTGTTTGGCACAGAGTCAACATTCAATAGTTACTACTCATTATGTAATACCTGTTAAACATCCTAATACCCACTGTTTTATGGTATATACTTTGGGAAGTGCTGGATTAATGGATTAATATGAGGTGGTTCCAAAGGATTACCCTTGTTTGAAGTTGAATATGTTAATGCTGTAATCTGCTGAGTTCAGTTCTGGCCTCATAATGTAATTCATATAACATTTGATATTACTGTACTTAAAAAGTAGAATCTTATCCATGAAACACATATCACTGACTTCTGACCCAGTAATTGCACTTGTGGATTATATTAAGTGATATGTAAAGAAAGCTATAGCTATATTAAAAAAATCACAATAGTGTTTTTGTGTCCTTTGGGTAGATTCCCAAAAGTGGTATTGCTGGGTCATATGGAAGTTCCATTTTTAGCAATTTGAGGAACCGCCATACAGCTTTCCATAATGGTTGGACCAGTTCGCATTCCCACCAGCAGTGTAGAAGAGTTCCTTTTTCTCCACATCCTTTCCAGCATTTGTTGTTGCCTGTATTTTTAATGTGTGCCATCCTCACAGGTGTGAGGTGGTATCTCATTGTGGTTTTGATTTGCATTTCCCTAATTATAAGTGATGTTGAACATTTTTTCATGTACTTGTTGGTCATTTACTTTTCTTCTTTGGAGAAGTGTCTTTTTAGCTCTTCTGCCCATTTTTGAACTGGATTGTTGGCTTTGTTTTTGTTGAGTTGTGTGAGTTCCTTGTAAATTTTTGTTATCAGTCCTTTATCAGTTGTATTGTGTGCGAAGATCTTTTCCCAGTTGGTAGGGTGTCTATTAGTTTTGGTTAATGTCTCTTTTGCTATACAGAAGCTTTTTAGTTTGATGTAATCCCATCTGTTTATCTTGTCCTTCACTTCCTTCGCTTTGGGGGATGTGTCTTTAAAGATTTTGCTGAGATGTATGTCGTGTAGAGTTTTGCCTATATTTTCTTCATGCACCCGTATGTTCATTGTGGCACTGTTCACAATAGCAAAAGTATGGAAGCAACCCAGATGTCCAAAAATAGATGATTGGATCAAGAAGAGGTGGTACATATACACAATGGAATACTATTCAGCATTCAAAGAAGATAAACACGTGCAATTTGCAGCAACATGGATGGAATTAGAGGGGATCATACTCAGTGAAATAAGCCAGAAAGAAAAAGTATCGAATGGTTTCACTTATAACAGGACTATAAGGACACCAAATAAGAGAGAGACACTCAGTGGGTGGGCAGGGGGGAGGTGGCAGGGGGAGGGGAGGATAAGGGCACAAAATGGAGTAGAAAAGAACACAAGGGACCATGGAGATGGATCACGGATGAATTGGTGGTTGGTTACCCAAGGGGAATACAAAATGTAAAAGACATAAATAACAATAAAAATATATACATTAAAAAATAATAAAATAAGAAAATCACAATAATATAAAACTATCCTGGAAGGAAATACATCAAAATGTAATTAACGGTTGGTTCTTGGATAATAAGATTTCATTTCTGTATTTTCTTATTTTTCTATGTTAAAAACTTTTGCTTTCATAATCAAGGAATCTTTCAAATAGTTCTTACCTGCTACCTGAGGCATAAAGATATGTCTTTGTTTCAATGTGTATTTCTTTCTGCATACCTGCCAGGTGCTCTCAGGCTCCGAATGGGGCAATATGCTGGTCTGGGAAGCTGGCCTCATCAAAGTGGAGCTCTGCCGAGCTGCAAGGAAATCTTGTCACCATGGTCCCATTAACCAGATAATGCTAGATGAGGGTGAAGTTATCACTATTGGGTCAGATGGATGGATTAGGGTAAGTTTCTTGCTATTTGTGTAGTAGTGTCCACATCTAAACTTTGCATTTCATCCAATTGCAGATTTTTATTTTTCGTGAACGTCATTCACTCCCAGGGCGAATTCATTTTAAATGTTTTTTCTTGTGTACCTTTTTAAACTCTAGTCAAAATGAGAGTGTTGTATTACTAAAATTTTCTGAGGGAATTGTTTCTTATTTTGTCTCTGCTGTTAAAATATTTTGACAGCATGTATTTTAACAGTCATTTTCATTTCAGAAAATGAAAACCCATATTTGCCCAATGTAAACAATGGGCTCAGATGTTCTTTCAAGATGCCCTTCTGTGAATGGGTCATTATCTAGGGATCAAAGTGCCAAATACTTTTTTTTACTGAGGTTACCAGTTAGAAACACTATACTAGAAAATGAGCATAATTCCCCTCTCATTGCATCTTATACCAGTGAATTTATGTATCTTTGCCTAGGGACTCTCTTCTACCCATCGTGTGGGTTATGTTAGAACATTGCTCCAGCATCTAATTCCCTCAGTTGTTGTCACTCTTCTCCCACACACCTGTGTGTTTGTTCCTTAGTTGTACTGGCAAGACTGATGTTTGTGATTTTCCTAGTGGTCCGTTGGTACATATTCTTTCTGTACCTCTCATAAGATAGTGGTGGTATTCTATGGGCATTCTCTTGAAAGTATTGTTATTGTAACAATAAGATTATATTTTTTGTTTTAATGGTTGGTCACTGTTGAAGCCAATTGTGCTTACTATGACTAATACATTATTTAAGCCCTGTCTCTTTTAGTCTGTCCTTTACCATTGGCTTTTTTGAATCCAAGTATACATTTTTACAATTAGCATGTTAAATTTAATCTTGTTAGATTTTAATCTCTTCTGACAATCTTTTATGTTCTTTATTTTGTCATACAACATATTCACTATCCCTCTAAAGATCTGTCACCCACAAATGTCAGAATACCAAGTGGGAACCTCAGCAGAAAAGAAGTTAAATACTGCACAGAGGATCCTTCCATAGACAGTATTAATTGCTAAACTTGCTTCCCTTTTCAAAATTTGTCTTAATCTCTTCAGTCCTTATGTTGTTAATCTTTACCTTACTTTTTAGGCAAAATCCACACCAACTCCCATAAGTTAGATCTTATGATCTGGGCCTCTCACCAACCAACCTATTCTGTGGGACACCACCAATTCTCTCTGGAGACACTTTCCCAAGGTTTGAGTTACTGAGTCTGGGATAACATGGCAGGTGTGTCAATAGGACCAGGCAGGGTGGACTCGGGCACTTCACAAAGGCAGTCTGTCTCTCATCCTGCCCGCGCTGCTCTGCCAATCTCTTACCTGAGAACAGTAGAGCTTATTCAAATAGTATAGTCTAACTTGATGGTAAGGAAGATAAATATTTTCTAATGAAGACAGAATCTACATCTCTTTTCTCTCCTTATAATGAAGATTATCATTGAATCATTAAGAAGGTATATTTCCTCTTTTCAAGGGTCTGCTGGTGAATATAAAACAGGACTCAGAATATCCTGTTGGACAACTAAACCAGTTACTTTTTGACACTATTTGCAGAAAATCTTGACAGAAACCTTGAAATAATGTTTACTTTGGGTGAACTAGAGTTCTTCTTCAGGCCTGTGTTTTCTCACTAATCTCTATAAACAAAAAGGGAACTACAATAATTTATCATTCCCCATTTTACAAGCTCATGGGTCACATCTTGGCTGGTGTTCTAGTTATACCTATTCATTATAAATTTTCATGAAACAAGAAATGACTTTCAAAAAAATTACAGCCTTTTCTGCCTTAGAAAACATACTCAGAAACTACTGAATGATTTAAAATATTTTCTTATTTTATAAGATATGGGATTTTGAGACAATAGATACTGCCGATATTATAGATGATACTGGATTGTTAGAGATTGAGCCCATAAATGAACTTCAAGTAGACAAGAATGTTCAGCTCTTCTCCATGATAAAGATGAGCGATGTTGGAAATAACTTTTGGTTGGCTCAGGTAAGTTGTGCTGTTCTGTCTTGGTTCTTTAGTTACTTGGGCATAAAATTAAAATAATATTGTTAGAAGAATAGGGGTGGGTTCTGCTGCCTTTCACTACAGAAAGCCAATAAGCAGAGACAGGAATAGAATCTATAAGCACTTTAATTTTTCAGATCACTGGTCATTGTGCTGAGAGAATGGTGGGCATCGCACCCCCAAGAGATCATTGTCATCTCAAGCTGGCCTTTTGATAGAGTTACACAAAGGCAGTCATAAGCGGACAGCCCATCAGAATAGCCCATCACAGTTGATGTTACTGGTATTTGTCATCGTCAGCGCCTCGGACTTGTCATCTCTGAGGTTATCTTGACCCTGGTATATCCAATGGCATCAGTGTCCAGCACTCCTTGGGCATCACTGGGGCAGGATTCTCGATGTAAAGCAAAAGTTTTAGTATAAAGAAAACAGATCATTAGTCATACAGTGTGGATGTGCAGCTCACGATCTGTGTGTGCCTGCAGATTCCTGTACTGGGTATGGAGCCCTTTCCTTTCTCCCTAGCTCCCTATCGGTAGTACACTTTATCGTCACTGTAATTTATTGTCCATCCTACTATTAGAAGTTCTATTGGTACTTCAGTGAAGAGTTTCTGAATTTTAGTATTATTGACCTATATTTTATACACAGAAAATCACTTAGGAACACTTTTGTATATTAAATTAACTATAAGTATTTTGAGATTGTTTCATTTATTGTGTGGTTGTGTTCTAAGATATAGAAGTTGCTTTGTTAAATTTTATTTGTACTTTCAAATACCTGCAAGCTTTTGGTAGTATTGTTTGTCCTTTAAATGATAGGAAGTCAATTCTTTTAATCTGAAATTCAAAAGAAGACAAAATATTATTAGATATTTAATTTTTTAGGATGCCAGTGGAGCCATGTGGAAGCTTGACCTTAGTTTTTCAAATATTGTAAGTTGCTTATTTTATTTATTTGTTCCTAATTTTCCACAATAAGAATCTTCATTGTTCTTCTTGAAGAGATATTTTCTCTCAACCTTATCATTGCTCCCATCAAAAACTTGCTCATCATGTCGGACTCCTGAGAATTCTGAAGTTATGCTTTCATGTAAAGGTTTTTTCTCATAGTAAAATTTACCAGAAAAGTAGCTGTTGCCTAATATTATACAATACTTTATAGTCTTCATCAGCACATGGCATTTTCATTCACATTATCTCATGTGATCCTCACAGCTCCCCTGTTTATGAGATAGACAGTTGCCCTCATCTCATTTTACTGGTGAAGAAATGGAATCTGGCATTTGAAGTGACTTCCATAAAATCAGTCATCAAGTGCAGTCAGTGCTCTGTTTCTAATTCCAAAGTCCAGCACATTTTCTAACCAATTATGCTTTTTCTTCTACTCAGATAAAATCACATTGGTCTTATAGCATTCTATTTACATTTCTTTAAACTTGACCTTAATTCTATGTCTACCTGTATTTGAGTTCTAACAGGTTCTCTGTCCTTTTGCTATCAGACTCAAGATCCAGAATGCCTCTTCTCCTTCCATTCTGGAGCCATAGAAGCCTTGGCTGTCTCTCCCCTCACTTACCTCATGGCCACTACCGCTTTGGACTGTGAGTAGGAACTCTTAGAATTAAATCTGGCGTTTTTGTTTAGTTTTCAATACAATTAAAAAAAATGTTTGACAATGGAATACTATTCAGCATTCAAAAGAGACAAACACATGCAATTTGCAGCAACATGGATGGAACTAGAAGGGATCATGATCAGTGAAATAAGCCAGAAAGAAAGAGAAAAGTATCGAATGGTTTCACTTCTAACAGGAATATAGGGGAGCCAAATAAGAATGTGACATTCAGCAGGGAAGGAGGGGAGGGGAAGGGCTCAAGAGGGGGGAAGAGGGGAGCACAGGGGACTATGGTGGTGGCTTCACGGGTGAACAGGTGGTGGGTAACCTATTGGGGACCACACAATAATGTAAAAGATATGAATAACAAAAATACAAAAAAATGTGTTTGATTAAAAGCATTTGAGACTTTTTCCCAAAATGATGCCTCTTGATGAAAGTGAAGTGAGTTTTTACAGAAGGGAGGGAGCCCAAAATATAGCAGCCATTGTTAGTGTGAGAGATTAAAATAAGGACACGAGTAGTAAGTTACTGACGAAAATACTTTTATATTGATGTTACACACATTCATGCTTTTCTTTTTCTTTCCATCTTTTTCCTTCTTGACTTATGGCTGATCTATGTGGACTGTGCAAGATGAAGTTGATCCATCAGCGAATCAGATATTGCCTTATTTATATTTACAAATTACTTGACTGAGGTGTACATAGATATTTTAGATTAAAGAAAGGCTATTGGATTATATGTTGGTTTAATTAGAAATTTCTTGTTTTGCTTAACATCTAAAGTTAGCAAAGGTTATTTCAAAAAACTATGTAATTTTAAAAATTGTTTTTCTATAGGCTCTATTCGAATTTATGATTTTGCTAGCAAAACGCCTTTAACACAGATGAAATTCAAACAAGGAGGTACTGCCCTTGCTTGGGTACCCCGGCTGGTAAGTTTGTTATTACAGTGAACATCTGGACCTATTCATTAATGTGTTATATCAGTGCTATTTTTTTGAAGCATAGATATTTTCTAACAATTTTAAAAAATATTTTTTAAGTTTATTCACTCAAAGTGATAGAAATAATATTATGACTCTTGCCATTGCTAATTCATCCCTGAAAATCTATTTTTATACCACCTGTAGGTTAATAATAATAATTCGATGGTACAAAGTAACAACTTTACATATCTATCCTTTCTCTGTCTGACTATAATTCATTTTATTTATATTTGCAGCATACTGGAGTTGTTCTAGATTCTGGGAAAATATAAATGAGTAAAAAGACAAATACTTGCCCTCATGCACCTTACACACTAGTAGGGAGCATAGACAGAAATGTAAGTAAGGTAAATAATACGCAGTGTTAGATAAGAGCTATAGGGAGAAATTAGGTAGATATAGGGGAGTTGTTCTAGTTACCTATTGTATAATAAACTACCCCTAAAGTTTAATGACCTGTATATCAATAATTTTATTTTGCTCATACTCTGTGCATCAGGTATTGGAGCGGTCACAGCAGAGATAGACTACTTCTGCTTCTGTGTCTGGAGTCTCACTGGGATGATTTAAAAGGCTGGGACTTGGAATCATCTAAAGTCTTCTTTATTACTAGTCTGGCACTTGGTTGAGGGCTCAGCTAAGTTCACTTGTCACCAGGAGCACTTACCTAATAGCCTCTCCATATGGCTAGGACTTTCCCAAAGCATGGCGGCCTCAGAGCTGTCACACTCATCTACATGGCAGAAGGCCTCTAAGATCTGGTGTTCCAACAAGGAAGGTAGAAGCTGGCCTTTTCTGATTCAGCCTCAGAAGTCACATGTCATTTCTGCCATACTTGATGGAGTGAAGCAGTCACCAGACTCACTCAAATTTAGGGAGGGGGGAGACTAAAACCCCATCTCCATCAGGGGCATGTCAAAGAATTGCAGCCATGTTTTTAAAATGTCTTGGGAGTATTTGGGGAATGTTTCATCCTTATTGTTTAGGGTGGAAACCAAATTTTAAAATGTTTCAGGCCCCAAATAGATGAGGAGATGATTGGAATAGAGGGGAAATTCACGATGCGTTTAAGACTAGAAGAACTCAGATCAAGGAATAGAGCCAGAACAGTGATGAGGCTAAATAAGTAGAAAGCACTGTTTGGATTACCAACCCTGCCTCTCTCTTTTCCTTATCTATTTACACTTTTTTCTGGAGTCGTTCAAATACAGCCCATGTAGTCAAACCATTTGTATACAAACTTGTTTTCTGTTTTAGCCTTACATCTAAGTAATTATAAGGATATTATGCTACACTTCAAATGCTTCTCCACACCCCTGCCTTTCTGGGAAACTCCCCATCATTCTTTACAACTCAGCTCAGGCCAAACACCATGTACTCTGCCTGGCTCTCCTTGACCCCATCTTCAGGCAGAGCTGGTACTTCTTCCTTGGATTGTTTAAGGGTCGTGTATATACCTCTTCTAGTACTTACCACAATCGACTAAATTTTGCTTTATTGTCTGTCTTTCCCACCAGACTGTCTGTGTGTGGCAACAACCATGCCTATTTTTCTTTGCACCTCTAGAGCCTCTGTAGTTACTGGTATCTAGACACTTAATAAATGCTTGAATAAATAATATTCAACTGGAGTTGAATGGATTATACACTTTTCTTGTTTCCAGGATTCTCATAACCTGGACTCAGGGCTGATCAGTCCTCTATGAACAATACCAGGACTCCTGCCTTTCTGAATGTCTGCATGACAGCAGTACATTTAGACACCACTAGATTTATAGCCCTTCCAGACTTCTCCTCTAAGCTGAAGATTGTCATCTCCATTTTGAGATCTCCATTTTTAGATCTGACCTGACATTCAATGTGCTGAAGACAAAGTTTATGATCTTCTCATTTCCAGCTGCCCATCCCTCCAAAACAACAACAAACCACACACTTACTTGGCTTCCTTCCAGTGTTTCCTGTCTCAGTCATCATTGACACCTTTTTCATTCCCCAGATTCAGTCATCACCAAATAGGTCTGTTACACCTCCCTTTAAAATATGTTCCATGTCTCTTATCTTGACTACACCACCTCAGGTCAAGTGACCGCAATCATTCTCCTGGACTTTAGCAGTCTTCTCCTAAGATCATGCAAAAGGTCTCCCTGCATCCTATCTAGGACATCTCAGATCTTTTTCCAACCTGCAGCTATGATGACTTTTCTGAAATGGCAAATATGATTGTCACCTCTCCCTCCCTTCCCCACTCTGCCCTAGTCCCAACTAAAATCTTTTGATTTCCCATTGCTGTTGGGATAAAGATGATTCTTATTGAGTAATGCAAGTCATTTTGGCATCTGGTGCCTGATTAATCTCCCTTTCTATCCTCATTCAGTCTGGTCAAACTATAACTTTTCCAGAGTTAATTTTCCTGACACATGACCTTTGCACAGGCTATATCCTCTGCCAGGAGGACTTCTCCTACCTTCCTGCATCTGGTTAATTCCTGGGTATCCCTTTGCTTTCAGCTCTACCATATCTTCCTTAAGGAAATCCTCAGTCCAGGTCAGCTTTCTTGGTTATGTGCTCTCATAGAATGTTTATCATTTGTACTTTAAGCTCATAATTCCACTCTCATTTGTGTGGTGTCTGTCTACTCCACCGTACCATAAATTCTGTGAAACCAGGCACTGAAACTCTTTATGCTTACCCTTGGATTGCTAATAATAGGTATTTGGCACATTGTAGACACTCTGCCATATTTGAATTGTTTGAATTGCTATTGTTTGCCCCCCTCATGGCCAGTGATCAGGAGCTATCTTAATCTAGATGGAACTTACTAGAAGGTGACATAAGGAATTACTAGTGAGCATCTATGCTAACTTTATATTTTAGACTTAAGTAATTTATCTTAATGTTCTTAATCAACTAATTTCCATTCCCTCAATTTTCATTTTTGTCCAAGGTAAGCTTCAGTGGAGCAGAAATTATTGTAGGGTTTGAAGATGGGGTTGTTCGCATCCTTGAACTTTATGATCCAAAAGGACTCACACTTTTTGCAGGACGGAAGAAAATTTCAGATGCAGAAATTAATTTGAAACAAGTTTTCAAACCCCATACTGCTCGTGTCACTGCTTTAGCTTATGAACGTGATGGAGAAATTCTAGCCACAGGGGTAAGTAGGTTTCCTTTTGTTTCCTGTTGAACTTTCATTGTTAACTTTGCCTTTTAAGTCTTCTTACTTGCTGCCTTATTTGCTGATATTCATTTGTGAAAAATATACTCATATTTTTTTCTTTTCATGCATATTTTTTCAGTGTAGGCTGTGCATGACATTAAAAATAATCTTACAAGTTGATTTCTGATGCTTATTTGAAATGAATAGAAAATTTCAATTGGGAATCCTGTAAGATGTCTTATATATAGATATGTTCTCATATATAATTGTCATAAATAAGAATAATCATGTAAATTTTTGTGCATTAATAGGTGAGCCTGTGCTCTGTGTGTGTGTGTGTGTGTGTGTGTGTGTGTGTGTGTGTATTAATCTTCTGTACAGGCATAGAGCTCATTTCTTTAAAACCACACACTGGAATGCATGTTTGTCAAATGTTCTCATGGGGAAAGTGAAGCAAATGTTTGAAAGAATTTTCCCAGGATAATCTGCGATGTATGAAACTGTAGATATAATATAGTGGAATTACTATAGTTATTAAATGCTTGTTTGAAATCGAAGGAATAGATTTCATAATATACATTTGGTTGGTGTTTCTCTTTTTCTTAGAGTAAAGATCAAACAGTATTCTTCTTTGAAGTAGAAAAGGGTTATAGACCAATCGGTTATATTACTACTCCTGGGCCTGTTTGCCAGTTAACGTGGTCTCCCATCTCTCACGTAAGTAATTATTGTAATTATCATTTGTCTCTGTGCTTAATCACAATTACTATGTAATGAAGTGACCAGCTAGACGGAGAATAGAATGTGGAATGATTAACCCCACTCTCAGGTCCTGTAGTGAGGGGTTGGGGGTGTACTCAGCATGGCTAGTAGATTACACTCCTATCCCCCCTCTCTCAGATTATTCGTCTATATTGTCCTTTGAAAACACCGGGTTTGCTTCAACAATAGCAACTTTAGTCAGATACACAAGTCAGAATGTGTTACCTTGGGTCTGTCAGTCCTGACATTCAGAGGTTCATTTCTGAGGTCTGAGGTCTACAGTCTGTCACATTCTACCTCTTTTTTCTTCTAATATCCCACTGCCTCTTTCCCAGCAACACTTAGTGTTTCAGTATTGGTTACTAATCTTAGTTAATGCCTCTCTACCTCACAAGTTTGGACACATGGTAATTAGGTCAGCTGAATGTTGGTTGAATGTTAAACCAGGTGATATACTGAGTTCCAGGATAATAATACTGATGGGCTGCACAGAAGTGCTGTCAGGATTACTGGAGGTGACTTTCATAATCTTCTTTCAGCTCTTCTAAAGAAAAGGACTATATAAATGTAGAAATAGCTAGAAAAATGCTTTCAAAAATTAATTAGCAAGTACTCATGATTTTCATCTTTGCAAGGTAACAGTAATGAAGTCAGTAAATGTTATGAAAATCTCTTCTGAAGGAGAAAAATACACATTTAAGAAGTTAAATAATTTACTGCAGAACTACACAAGGTTTCACAAGGGAATTGGTGACTAAAGTATCAGTGGTGTAGGCAATATGTGCCGTAAATACAGATCAGGGAAATGGCATGATAGGGAGAAGTTAACAGAAGTCTTTCTTTTGTATTATTGTACCTTGATTTTGAGGAGTTGGTGGGATATGTGGGTGGAGAGGAGATGGGCACAAGTTGTTTGGGCAAAGAGAATGAGAGCTGCAAAGAAAGCCCTATGCTAAAGCTTGAATGTTTATATAACATACTATGTGCATCCTGCAACCATTTCCCTAGACACAGGCTTAGAAAAGAAACCAGTATTTTCTAGGGTTTAGGAATGGTGGGTGGGAAGAGTGTGGATGTGATTCTAAAGTGGCATCTCAAGGAAGATTTTGTGGTGATGGGATAATTATGTATCTTGATTGCTATGGTAGTTATGCAAATCTACACATGCAATAATATAACATAGTGCTACACGCACTTGTATTTTAATGTCAATTTCCTGGTTTTGATATTGTTGCTTAAGAGACAACCTTAGAGAAACTGGCTGAAGAGTACAGGTCATCTTTCTGTACTCTTTTGCAACTTGCTGTGATTCAGTTATTTCAAAAGAAATTTTAAAAAGTTAGACTCTTTTTTTTTTTTTTTTTTTCGAAAAGGACACAAGGGACCATGGAGATGGGTCACGGGTGAATTGGTGGTGGGTTACCCAAGGGGAATACAAAATGTAAAAGATATAAATAACAATTTAAAAAAAGAAGAAAAATGTAGGCAAAAGACACAAAACCCCTCAAATTTCCTCAAGTCATTTCAGGTAGTGCTACTGATTAGCATTTATATTTCTAATATTTGTGAATTCTAATGTCAAAGTAAATTACCCCCATTTCAACATATATGTATGTAGCAAATCATCAGGTTGTAAACCTTAAAGTTACAGTGTTAGATGTCAACTATACTTCAATAAAGATGGGGAAAAAGGGAGATTACTGTATATAACTGACATGCTGCATACTTCAGTTGTCTAAATGGCAGTAACTGAGTCCCCACCAGTCAGTGGTTGGATCTCCTCACTTCCTGAGCACATTAAGCTTCTACCAAGTATTTTGGTGTTTGGAAAATATTCTTTCCTCTTTGAAATACCATTTTCCTTTGACTTTTAGGACAGTATGCTCACCTATATCTTGTCATTCCTTCTCAATCTCCTTCACCTAGTAAGTATTAGTTGCTGTGTTCCAGTCTCTCTTCTCACTTTGCTCTGTTGACATAGGTGATACCATTCAAGCCTGCAACTTCCTCAAAGTTCAAATATGCCAAGGTTATTTGCAATGGTATTTCCTCAAAAAAAAAAAAATGCTCCCTCAAACCCTCTCCTAACTATGATGTAATTGTATTCTATACTTCCTTCACCTTGAAACTTCAGCTACCACCTTCTCAAGACTTGCACAATCCTATCACTCTCATGGCACCTTTTGTAACACTTGCTGCAGTTACAATTTTGTATTTATTGAGTAAAGGATTCTGCTATTGGAACTAAGTTCCATAGTAGCAGAGATAGAACTTGTGAGTTGTTTTTTTTTTTTTCAGATTTTATTTATTTATGCATATAAGAACTGGAGTCTAGGACAGAGGTGTGGGGTGAGAAGATTCACCAGAGACAGAGTGGGGAGCAGAACAGGCGGATCTACTGAATGCACTGCTGAGGGGAGCAGCGGGCGAGACAGGAGAGGTCTGCTGTGCCATGTGGCATAGCTCCCTGATCAGGGATCAAACTCATGATGCAGTGGCTGGGGATAGCTTGATAGCACTGAGCCTTTAACCCCTGTGCCACCAGGGAGGCCCAGAACCTGTTTTTATAATTTTATCTTTGTCATCTTATAAAATACTGATAGCTGAATAAACATTTTGAAAAATGTATCTATGGAATATCCAGATGGATATTTCCACATATACCACATGGTTAAATACATGATTTTGGAACTTGAGAGAGATCTGGCCTCTCAAGATTAATGTGGACTCTAATTGCATGTGAGTGGTAATGAAGCCTGGGGTTAACTATAAGATTTCCCAGGCAATGCTTATTAAGAGGCAGTCAAAGAAGGACAAGAATCTTGGGAACAATCACACCTATCAACTCAGGCAGAACAGGGAATGATCTATCGCATAAGGCTGAGACTCTCTACACCATTCACACAGTTCAGATTCTCCATGGCAGTACTAATTTTAATATTCTTCCCTTTGAGTTAGTTAATTTCACAACTGCATTTTGGCTCAGAAGATATGTTACAGCAAAGAAACAACTCAAAGAAACAATCTAATCTCCCACCTCAAAGAACTAGAAAAGGAACAAGAGAAAAACCCGAAAGCCAGTACAAGAAAGGAAATAATAAAAATCAAAGAAGAAATAAATGAAATGGAAATCAAAAAAAACAATACAGAAGATCAAGGAAACCAAAAGCTGGTTCTTCGAAAAAATAAACAAAATAGACAAACCTCTAGCAAGGCTTACAAAGAAAAAATGGGAGAATACACAAATAAACAGGATAAGAAATGAAAGAGGTGAAATTACAACGGACACAGCAGAAATCAAAAGAATAATCAGAGACTATTATAAACACCTATATGGAAACAAGTTCAACAACTTAGAGGATATGGATAAATTCCTGAAACTACACAGCCACCCAAAAATAGGTAAAGAAGATACAGAACACCTAAACAGGCCAATCTCAAGCTACGAAATTTAAGCAGTAATCAAAACCCTCCCCAAAAACAAAAGCCCAGGACCAGATGGTTTCATAAACGAATTCTACCAAACATTCAAAAATGAACTAATCCCTATATTACACAAACTCTTTCAAAAAATTGAAAAGGAAGGAGTACTACCAAACACATTCTTGAAGCAAATATTACTCTAATACCAAAACCAGACAAAGACACAAAAAAAGAAAACTACAGACCAATCTCCCTAATGAATACTGATGCAAAAATATTCAACAAAATCTTGGCCAACAGGATCCAACAATGCATCCAAAAGATAATACACCACGACCAAGTGGGATTCATTCCAGGGACACAAGGATAGTTCAACATCCGAAAATCAATAAATGTAATCCATCACATCAACAAAAGGAAAAATAAAAACCATATGATCATATCAATAGATGCTGAGAAAGCTTTCAACAAAGTGCAACATCCATTTATGATAAAGGCCGTTGAAATACTTGGAATAGAAGGAACATTCCTTAACATAATAAAAGCCACATACGACAAACCCACAGCCAATATTATCCTCAACAGTGAGAAGCTGAAAGCCTTTCCCTTAAAATCAGGAACAAGACAAGGATGTCCACTCTCACCATTGCTTTTCAATATAACACTTGAAGTCCTAGCGAGAGCAATAAGACAAGAGAAAGACATACAAGGAATCCAAATAGGGAAAGAAGAAATTAAACTGTCACTATTTGCAGATGATATGATTATATACATAGAGAATCC